>JBBPBX010015508.1:0-43763 GCA_038048925.1 Garcialebias charrua | reverse complement strand
GAAATTACATTTCTGGCTAATCACATCGTTAGATTTGTTGATTTATTCTGAAAAAGTTGAGACCCCGTGAACTTGGTGGCAAGTTTGTGCAGATAAAAGTCTGCTCATACCTGCACGTCTAAACTATAGGTAAGTCAGTAAACTGACAAATGACTCCTATATTGTTACAATGGTATGGTATGGCATGCAATGGGAGACCTGTCTGGTCTACCTGGACGACATCATTGTGCTGGCAAGGAATGTGTCAGAGATGCTGCAACGGCTTGACCAGGTGTTTTACAGACTCCAACAAGCTAACCTGAAATTAAAGCCTGCCAAATGCTGCCTTTTCCGCCGCGAGGTGGCTTACTTTGGTCACATAGTGTCTGAACACGGTATAGCTACGGACCCCAGCAAGGTCCAAAAGGTCCAAATGTGACCCACGCCATCGTCCATCCAGGAGGTTCGATGATTCATCGGCCTGGCCTCATACTATCGCCGATTTGTAAAAGACTTTGCTGAAACCCTTCATAACCTAACCATGAAAAATGCACGTTTCCAGTGGCATGCTGAGCACCAAGCTGCTTTCGACAAGTTAAAGTGTTGTCTCATCTCAGCCCCCATTCTTGGCTATCCCCTGGACTGCGGTGAAATGATACTCGACACTGATGCGAGTAACACCGGCATTGGTGCTGTACTGTCGCAGATGCAGGAGGGTGTGGAACGAGTGTTGGCTTATGGCAGTCGCAAGTTGGCAAAGCCTGAACAAAACTACTGCACAACAAGACGTGAACTTCTGGCCATAGTGGATTTCACATCCCATTTTCGCCAGTATCTCCTCGGCCGGCCGTTCAAGGTGCGTACGGACCACAGCAGTCTGCGCTGGCTGACCAAAATGAGAGAGCCAGAAGGACAGTTAGCTCGATGGCTTGAGAAGCTGGCTGAATATGAGTTTGAGATTATCCACCGCCCGGGTCGACAGCACACCAATGCTGACAGCCTCTCCAGGAGACCCTGCCGCCAGTCCTGCCCATGTAAAGTGCCAAATTTTTCTACATCACCCAAAACTATCAACCATCAAGCTGTCCAGTGTGATTTGAACTCTGACACCAGCTCCCTGTTGCTGAGTTCAGTGGGGGTAGAGGACCGACCACCCACTGCCGCAGTTTGTCCAGTGGGGGTAGAGGACAGACCACCCACCACAGCAGTTTGTCCAGTGGGGGTAGAGGACAGACCACCCACCACAGCAGTTTGTCCAGTGGGGGTAGAGGACAGACCACCCACCACAGCAGTTTGTCCAGTGGGGGTAGAGGACCGACCACTCACCACAGCAGTTTGTCCAGTGGGGGTAAGTCAAAACACCCTCACATCAGATATAGAGACTTTAGACCAAAACACTTCCACTGGTACAGACAAAGTGCATCAGAATGCTCATACTGATGGATGCACTGTGAAATTGACTGAAAAAAATATACGTGGCTAAGACTCTTGACACAGCTTCTTTGTTTCATGGTTGGACCATGGGGAGCTGAGCCAGGCCCAGGATGCTGATGTGGACATTGCACCCATACGTAGCTGGATGAAGGCCAGTTATAAACACCCCCCATGGTCTGTTGTTTCACCATGCAGCCCAGCCAATAAGACATGTTGGACTCAATGGAAACGACTCTACTTCAGAGATGGAGTTCTGGTCCGTCGATTCTATTGCCTCGATGACACCCAATTCTACCCACAAATTGTACTGCCACGTAAACTACAACTTGACGTGATGAGGCAGATGCACAAGGGGCCAGTGGGTGGAAATTTTGGTGTGGAACGGACCCTGAACAGATTAAGGACCCGATACTACTGGTACCACATGAGGGAGGATGTTGCCCTCTGGTGTAAAACCTGTATCAGCTGTGCATCCAGGGCTCGACCCCAGAAGACGCCGCAAGCTCCTATGGGAACAGCCCAGGTAGGAGCTCCTAAGGAGCGTATTGCACTGCACATTATGGGGCCACTGAATGAGACTGAGCGTGGAAACCGCTATGTGCTTGTTGTGATACAAGACTATTTCACAAAGTGGACGGAAGCATTTCCTATTCCAAATGAGCGAGCTGTGACTGTTGCCAGTATAGTTGCTAGTGAGTGGGTGTGCCGCTATGGAATTCCTCAAGCATTACACAGTGACCAGGGACGCAATTTCGAGTCTGAGGTGTTCCAAGGGATGTGTGGTTTGTTTGGGATAGACAAGACTCACACAACACCATTCAGGCCGCAGTCAGACGGTCAGGTCGAGCGTTTCAACGCCACCCTCCAAAAGATCCTGGCTACTACAGCAGAACACTGTCATTGGGATTGGGACCTGATGATTCCTTATGCTGTTATGGCATACAGGGCAACCAAGCATAGTGCTACCGGTTTCTCTCCAAACTTTATGATGTGGGGCCGAGAAGTAAGTGAACCAGTGGACCTTGTCGCAGGTTTGCCTCCTGATCCAGAAAACCAACCCACTGCTCCAGAGTATGTGCAACAGATGAGGGAACGGTTGGAGCTGGCTCACCAAATCGCTAGAGAAGCACTGGGGGACTCGTGTCGCAGGTTTGCCTCCTGATCCAGAAAACCAACCCACTGCTCCAGAGTATGTGCAACAGATGAGGGAACGGTTGGAGCTGGCTCACCAAATCGCTAGAGAAGCACTGGGGGACTCGGTCACACGTGCAAAGAGACAGTATGACAAGAACTGCTGCCACACACAGTATAAAGTCGGAGACCCTGTGTGGTATCTCATTAAAGGGACACGTCATGTCAAGAACAAAGTCAAAAAGTTCCTTCCCTCATATGAAGGACCATTCTTCATCCTAGGCCAACTGGATGACCTAGTTTATCGGATACAAAAGAACCCAAGGTCCAAGGTGAAAGTCGTCCACCATGACCAGCTAAAGCACTACCGCAGCCGGGAGCCCCTGGACAACACATGGGTCCTGGATCAGAGTCAACACTGGGAACCTACCGAGGTTCCACCACCAACCTTGGAGGAGGACTCGGCGGACTGTGACCTGGATCTGTAGGGTTTGTTCTCTGATGCAACCAGCAGGGACGTTGGTTGTTCCCTGCTGCCTACTTTAACTGCAGCGGATTCCCATCTGGGTGTGTTTGTTCCATCCTCCCCTTCCCATGTCAATCATGAGGACGGTGGGGGTGCGGTGGGATATTCACCTCCTTTGGACCCACCAGTTCGACGGTCTAGGCGTCGGCACAGAGCACCGGACTGGTACGGTACATGGGTAGTTCTAAGTAGAATGGACTCAGTTTAAGGTTCCAGCTGTTCCGGTGTCCTGCGAAGTTCTCTAAAACTGTTCAACAATGCCACATGTGCCTGTTTTCTTTATTACTGTTCAGTTATTCAAACTGCTGAGTCAATTTGACTGAAGAGCAAATAGTTTATCTAAAGACCGTGTTTTTCTGTATGTTTTTGCACCTGATAGATTTCAGTTAGTTTCCAGCCTGGTCGTCATAGATGCCACTGAGTAATTTCTTTCCTCCCCTATGGCATGTAAAGTTTACTTTTGTACAAGTGGACACACCTTAAAATGAGCTAATTATATAACTGGGATATGTGGTTTGATGCTATACCTCACCTACATGTAATTATAATTGACACAGTTATCTCTTGTTAGCTATAGGGATTGTGTATCAGTTTTATGCATTGTAAGACTGGAGTGGAATTATTGTTTAATTGCCATCCAGAGTGGGGGTAGTGTTGCAGAAAGTGCCTCTAATGAATGTGATGAATGGCTCAGTGAGTGGTGTGTGTGTTGCATGTGGGAGGGTGAGATGTGTGTCATCCGTCCGCCGACCAGAGGAGGGCGATACGTGCTCATGTTCTGCACGTGTGGATGAGAGCAAGAGGTGACGTGTGTGCGTGTGGAGAAAAGTGAACGGCAAAGTGAAACGCGGCTGTAAGAAAGTCTGTTTGTGCACTTGTTGGCTGGAATTATTACAGTATTAAAAACAAGAGGATTAACCTTCAGCCACCGTGTGGTTTATGTGCAAGGCGAACGAGGGAGTTAACCCTGAAGCAGAGACTTCAGCCCTGGAGGAAGATCTCCCCTGTGTCTTTTGACCACAGATGAAAGACTGAGCAGGAAAGGTTAACAGTAGGATCCTACATCCCGCCCACCAAAGGGCTACAGAAGTGAATGGAGACAGAGCTATATGTGAGTCGATCCGAATTGAACCAGACCAGACCAGACTGATCCGCTCTGCGCCGAGCGAGTGGAAAAGGGGCATTAGACTGCTTTCAGGCCCAGGCCTTCCTTGCAAGAGAGATCTGTGAACTCAATGGGATTTCCCTGGTTAAATGAAGGTTAATAAATAAATAAATAAATAATGTGGTATATGAGGTGTAGGGAAGGCCCAGGCCTCCCTACTTAGGCTGCTACCCCCGCGACCCGACCCCGGATAAGCGGACGAAAATGGATGGATGGATGGATGATATATGAGGTGGAAGAAAACTGTGTACTTAAAGGGCATGTTTAATGTTAGTTTTAGGGGCAGAAAAATAATATTTAGAGGTAATACAGTAATTTTGGTAATCCTCCCTGCTTTCCAAATTAATAGCAAGAGCCTTACAGCTACAAATCAAGGGTAAAACGTTGAGCCTAAAAAAAACGTGCGGTTTTGGAGTCACGTGACACATGTAGATGGAGGAGGAGAAGTAGTCGGAAGTTGTTGTATTGTATTTAATTGTATTGAAGCAAAAGGGGTCCAATAATGGTTAATATTTGTGTGTGCGGGGGTTGTTCAAACTCCACTTTGTCTGGACATATTGTCCATCAATTTCCTGCACCAAAAAACCCAGCTTTCAGAGCTTGGGTGAGGTTTGTCCGGTTGAAAAGGCAGGATTTCACCAATAGAAGTGTCACGACCAACTCCGTGATTTGTAGTGCATACATTCCGTCTGGAGGATTACAACGACAGCAACCTGAACGAACACAGGATTGGCTTCAGAAGTAAGGACAAGAATATAATTTGTTTATGTTTTGGTTTAAATAGTTGAAAGTGGTTTAGAAGCTATAAATTACGATATACACAGAGCTAAACCGAAGCTAGCTCGACACGGTTGCGTCTTAAAAAATGAATAAAAAATCGAATTTTATCTGAAATGTCTTCTACATGGGCATCAGTTTGTAAATAAAAACCCATATAATTACTGTCTGGCAGCAGAAGAAATATCAACTGAGTGGTTTAGGAGCTATAAATTACGAAAAACACATAGCTAAACCGAAGCTAGCTCGACACGGTTGCGTCTTAAAAAATGAATTAAAAAATCGAATTTTATCTCAAATGTCTTCTACAGGGCATCAGTTTGTAAATAAAACCCATATTATTACTCTCTGGCAGCAGAAAAAATATCCACTGAGTGGTTTAGGAGCGAAAAAAAATTGTTTAGGGAGCTAAAGATTAGGCTAATGTAGTTAAATCCATCAGTGGTGTAATTAATGCTGTATCTCTATATATAAATAAAAACCATTTTTAGCTTTAGGTAGTATATCTAGAAGTTATTTGGCTAGATATTTGATGTAATAGTCAGAGATGACATACTTTTGTCAAAATTTTTTACAACCTGTCGCCTCCTCCTGGTGCGATCCCATATCTTTCTTAGCTAAAGCACGAACGTTCCCCTCCCGTGATGTCACTTCCGGTTTCCCGCTGAGGGCGCTATTTTTAGACAGAGTAGCGAGGGAAGACAAAAAAGGTAGTAGTAGCACATTTTATTTTGAGATATGTTCCGTATTTTTAAAGAAAATTGGAGTTTTCGACATGTTAGGTTGAAAAGGCAACTACATGTGTTTAAAGTGAAAGATGCACTTTAAAGGGGACCACACATGCAAACCTCACTTTTTAATGTTTTTTTTACTCAACTTTGGGTATGTACTTCATAAAAAAACAGTCCTAAGGCCAAAGAAATGCACCCAGTGGTTTATTTACTCTAAGTAGATTTATTTGTCTGTGATAAAAACGGTTCGTTCCTCACTTCCTGCGGTTTGTGACGTCACAAACCGCAGCCACAACCCACCACAACCTGAGTCCAGCCCCTCACCTAGCAACCCCTGGTTAGGCTCAACCCACTTCTGTATTAAACACATGACTGTTGTTTTTCATGATTTCATCTCATCTTTTGTTTATATGTTCTTAATTTCATGTGTACAGCACTTTGTTGCAGCTGTGTTTTTTTAAATGGCTTTATAAATAAAGTATAATTGTTATTTTTATGTTTTAGTTCAATTTTTAGTGTATTTGCGATCGCTCCCAACGCGCAGCCGGCAAAAATTAAACGAGCAGACCCCCGGCGTAGGGACCGGCGGCAACGGGACCCTCTTCTGGCGCGATGGAGCGGAGCTTCAACTGTACAGCCTCGCTGCAGCCTCGCAGCAGCCTCGCAGCAGCGAGGACCTTCTCCTTACGGATTAATTTACGGGAGACACTTGGTGAACTTTGTGTTGTCTTGACTGGAACAGCGATAACTCCCAAAATCGCCGCGTGCAACGAGCGGAGCTGGCGAACACCGGAAGAGGAACAAGCTAACATTAGCATCGGATTCGGGTGGTCTCATGCTAAAAGGAGCAGCAAATTGCGGCGCGCTCAGACGGGTTTCGGTAAGTTATCTTAAGCTGACACTAACAGTAAGTCAAATGAGTAATAAAAAAAGAGCTAATTTTAAAACAACAACACATTACAGATACTGGCTGTTGCAGAGGGCGTAAACAGATCTTTGAAGGGCGTGGACTTCAGAACTCAGTATCAGAAACCGGTCGTTCAAAACGAAAGTTAAAAATGGCAGAATTAAAAAGGGTATAATTGATTATCTAAGAATTATTTTGTGTATTAAAATGAATTAATATTGTCAAGATAGCACACAGACATAACATAAAAATTTTAAAGACCTATATGTGGTCCCCTTTAAGGTCCCAGTTACACCCCAAAATAACAAAAATATGAAATGTAAAAAGAAACTATATATATATATATANTTTATGTCTTGTTAAAACAATCAGTTTTTTCTCCAACATCTTCACATCAAACTGACTTTTTTTCCCCATCATGAGGAAAAGCTAAGCTGTACAAAATCCTTGCTAGATCAACAACAGTCTTTGTCAAGAAGATAAGAACTTGTTCAGTTTTGTACTATGAGAAGGTAAAGATTTGGTAGGGTTTGTGTGTCTGCCTGGTATCTGAACCTCTAAATGGATTTTTATGAAACCCTCCGACAATCAGCACTGGATGTACACCTACACTTGACTAACAATTGGAGTCAAATCCATTCAAAGCGGCGGCCACAGTTAATTACTTTAGTCCATTAGTTGTTTAAAAGGTTAGACTAAAATGGCTGGAACTACTCTTTATTTTAATGTAAGATAATACTATTTTAAAACTAGCATCAATATGTTGTTTCAATGCTGGTGTTGTTTGGTTCACTCTTTTACAGGTTTTCATCTTCGTTATTTTGTGTTTTCAGATTTTTTGTGTGTGTTTTTATATAGTTTATCCCTGTCTGTTTTCTAGTAACCAGTGTATAGTACCTGTTCAGCCTGGCATTTCTTATTTTGTTTGTCTACTTCCCAGCCAGTTTGTTTCCACAGTTCCCCTGATCACCAACTCAGTACACCTGTTGCTCATCAGCTGTCCTGCACCTATTACCATTCACTAATCAACCCTTCCTATGTAAGTTGTTCTCAGTGCCCCACTTGTGTTGGTTCTTTAGTATGCACGTCTATTTGGAGTCTTTTTTGTTGTTGCTGTTGTTTTTATCTTTTAGATCAGCACCTGCATGTTTGGATTTTGTTTTACTTTAATAATTATGTTTGGATTATTACAAATAATTGTTGCTTTTTGTTGTTTTGTTCATTGTGTTTCAAACTGTTTCACCACTACCGGTATATAACCTTGCATAAAGGTTTATGTAATTTAAACACCTAACACAAACCCATTGTGTGTAAATGGAAGATTTGAAGAAATGGTGTTAACTCCAGTTGCTGAATAAATATCTCTCGTAAACTGGGAAATATGAAATAAAATAAAAATTCTAACTGATTCAAAACAAGATTCAACTGGAACCAAGAGAAATCTGCATTTCTCTCAATACTAACAAAAACACTCAATAATCAATGTCTGGGATAGAATAGCATGAAAAGCAGCAAAGTGTTTTAATTAATACAGTTCAGAAAATGACAGAACAACTTTTATGTTGAGGATGAATGCTAAGTTTTCAGGCAACAATTCAAATGAGTCACTGCCCTTTGTGTATTACATAAAATTGACAAAACAGATTTTAGGTCGCTTTAAAAAAATCTGTAGTGATGAAAATAGAAATGCTAACATTGTCTACTGCAAGGCAAATACAAAGAATAATATTTTTGCCTCTCTGTTTCTGTATATTTATGTATCCGTTGCTAAATTATTTCATGAGTCACTGAATGGATGTTAATTAAACTTATTGGAAAATAATTAAATTAAATGAATTAAGTTTATTTATATAGTGCCAATCATAACAGAAGTCGTCTCAGGGCACTGTACAAAAACCTTCAGATACATTATAAAAGCCATTTAGTAAAAGTTATCAAAGGAACCCATCATGTTGCGTTGAATCTTCACTTCATCACAGTTTCTCATCCTGAGCAAGCAGAAAAGCAACAGTGGAAAGGAAAAACTACCCTTTAACAGGAAGAAACCTCCAACAGAACCAGGCTCAGGACAAGGGATAATCTGCTTCAACCTGCTGGAATTTGAGAGAAAAGGAAGAAGAAACAAAGATAGAATGACAGGTCCAGGTGTACTTTCTATTGGAAGAAAGACAAAAACAAATGTTAAAGATATAAATATGTACACATACAAACAGGTAGAGTAGCGCAAGTAAAGACAGCAGCAGAGTGAGGAAATGTGGTCATTTTGTTTCCAGCAGTCTTAAGGGCGAGGCAGACCTCCGCGCTGTTGCCAGCGCCGCTCGACGCCGCGTGCTGCGCGCAGGCTGTTCACAGCAGAGCTCAGTGTGAGCAGCTGCTCGCAGAGCATTTACCTACAGGACAAACTGAGGTCACTGATTGGTCATTTGCTGACACGCCTACTGAAATGATTGACAGGTCTGAGTGGTGAGAAAAGCCACAGGCTGCGCAGCGTTTTTCTGTGTTTATATGTTAATAAAAAGTTAAAATAAATAAAATAAAAACAGGGAACGCTGCTCCTGCAGCCCACAGCCCACCAGGAAATATTTAGAACCTGGCGTATCCACGTTGGACATGAGTTTAGTTCACTTGTGACAAGTTCATTCATTCCTCCTCATCGGAGGAGGAAGTGAATGGTGACCGCTTCAAGCGATCACTTGACTTTTGGCAAAAAAACAAAAGAAAAGTCCGATCAGCGATGAAGAAGGGATATTTAATATATTTGTGTCTCATACAAAACAGTCCGCCACCGGGCAGTTTATTGTGAGACAACGCGCGCGCGTGAGCGGTTGTAAAATTTGAGCTTGGCGCGTTCACGCGAGCGTTCAAAGGCTTGTGCAGCGGCGCTCACACGGCGTGACGCGGCGCTCGGTCCAGCGCGGAGGTCTGCCTCGCCCTTAAGCCTATAGCAGCATAACTAAGGGATAGCTCTAGAAAGCCAAACTGACCCCAACTATAGGGTTTATCAAAAAGGAAAGTCTTCAGCCTAATCTTAAAAGTAGTAGACATTGTGCTAGCCTCGTGGACAGCAAATTGTGGAAGTTAGTTCCACAAGAGAGGAGCCTGATAACTGAAAGCTCTGCCCTCGTTCTAGTTTTGGGAACTCTAAGAATCACAAGTAAACCTGCAGTCTGAGAGCAAAGTGGTCTATTAGGAAAATATGGAACAATAAGACCTATCATATAAGATGGCGTTAAGTTTTTGAATGTCCAGAGGACCAAACTTAGCTTTTTTAGATTGTTCTACCTGGATTATTGAGCATGCATCAGGGTATGGCGCTAAGTTGTTCAGAGCTTTGTATGTTAGAAGTAAGATTTTGAATTATATTCTGAATTTGACAGGGAGCCAATAGAGAGAAGCTAAATCTGGAGAGAGATGATCTCTACTATCAACTCTCATTAAAACTCTGGCAGCAGCATTTTGGATCAACTGATTTTGGATCAACTGAAGACTTTTTAAAGAATTATTTGGACACCAAGACAATAAATAATTGCAATAGTCCAACCTAGATATGGTAAATGCATGGACTCGTTTTTCTGGATCATTTTTGGACAAGATTTTCCTAATTTTAAAGATATAATGCAGTTGGAGGAAAGCCGTCCTGGTAACTTTTTTAACGTGGAGGTTTAAATATCTTGATAAAAAAAAACACAAAGGTTTTTACATTAATAAAAAGCAAATTAGTGCCATCCAGAGAAAGGCTATAAAATGTATTCCTAAGTTGCTCATGTCCAAAAACCTCAACCTCTGTCTTGTTCGAGTTTAAAAGCAGAAAATTCAGGGTCATCCAGGTTTCTTCAATGCATGCTTGTAATCTACGGTAAGTAATTGATTGGATTTTTTAGGTTTCATGGATAAATATAACTGAGTATCATAGCACACCAATGAAAATGTACCCCATACTGTTTAATAACTTTACCTAATGGAAGCAGAAATAAAGTAAAGTGTATTGGTCCAAGTACTGAACCTTGACAAACTCCATGACTAACTCTGGTGTATGAAGAAGATGTATTGTTGGGGACTGCCTGGAAAGGCAGCCAACTACTATTATCCACCTGAAAAGGGTATTGATCTTCTATCAACTTTAATGTGGCCTGAACCGCAACATGTACCCCCACAAATGTTATATCAAAATGACTGGCTTGTCATCTTAATGTGTGCTATTACTTTTATTGGAATTTTGAATTGGAGTGGGAGTTTGCCCAACCAGTTTACATGTGCTTTGTAGACTTGGAGAAGGCATTCGACCACGTCCCTCAGGGGGTTCTGTGGGGGGTACTCCGGGAGTATGGGGTACCAGGCCCTTTGATACGGGCTGTTAGGTCCCTGTACGACTGGTGTCAGAGCTTGGTCCGCATTGACGGCAGTAAGTCAGGCTCGTTTCCAGTGAGAGTTGGACTCCGCCAAGGTTGCCCTTTGTCACCGATTCTTTTCATAACTTTTATGGACAGAATTTCTAGGCGCAGCCAGGTGTTGAGGGCAGAGATGCTCACAAGTCATTTTTTGTAAGTCCAAGTCAAGTCTCAAGTCTTTGATCTCAAGTCCAAGTCAAGTCTCAAGTCTTTGATCTCAAGTCCAAGTCAAGTCCCTAATATTTGAGTGACACTACAGTCACAAATCACTATAGTTTTAATGGTCTGTTATGACATTTCTGATTTATAATAGCTTAAACTGGTAAATGAAAAATACAATTAAAAAAGCACCCACACTCAAATGTTTTCCAGATAAATTTCGTATCTGTTTTTTTCTCCAAAAAGTATTTTTCTTACAAAACTGACATCTTTCTGGATACAATATTCTCTTCTTTCAGCAGTGAATACCTGCTATCTGTATGTTCTAAAAGAAAAAGGAGGGCTGTGAAATAAACAAAATCTAAATCAAAATCTTATTTTTTTTTTACTATATGTGAAAGGTCTGCATATAAAGAAAATAGCAACCAAATAAGGGATTATAAAATAAAAAATAATACAGAATTCAAATTTTACAATAATAATGATTCTGACATAAAATGCCCTGCAGCAACAACTTTTTTTCTCCTAATGAACTGGATCAAACACAATCTATTTGAATTTCCAGGTGTCTTTCAGTGTCCCAACACAAGGACAATGTTTATGCAACTAAAGGGCGAGGCATAGCTCCGCGCTAGCGCGAGTGCGAGGCCACGCGGCGCCACGCTGTGCGAGCTGCGCTTGCACAAGCCTTTGAACGCGAACGCGCCAAGCTCAAATTTTACGACCGCTCACGCGCGCTCGGTGTCTCACATAAACTGCCCTGGTGGCGGACTGTTTTGTGTGACACACAAATGAATTAAATTCCTCTTCTTCATCGCTGATCTGGACTTTTCTTTTGTTTTTTTGCCAAAAGTCAAGTGATCGCTTGAAGCGGTCACCATTCACTTCCTCCTCCGATGAGGAGGAATGAATGAACTTGTTCTCAGACCCGACCTGTCAATCAAATCAGTAGGCTGTCAGCAAATGACCAATCAGCGACCTCAATTTGTCCCGTAGCTAAACGCTCCGCCCTGCTTCTGCTCAAATGACATGAAGTATTTGGAGCGAAAACGTTGGAGCCACACGCTGCTTCACACTGTGCTCTGCTGTGAACCCCCCACGTGCAGCGCGCGCGCGTGGCGCGGGGCTCGGTCCAGCGCGGAGCTCTGCGCCGGCCTTAACGCATTACATTTTAAAAAGATCAAGGTTGACAGGGTACTTGCACTTAACCTGGCTCGGTGAGGGCGCATTATGAGGCCTCCATGACTGAACACCCTCTCTACTGGTGCACTGGTGGCAGGAACAGCAAGTGCCCTCATAGCCACAGGATAAAGCCTTGGGAAAACTGTTGAATACCTTTTCCAGAAGTCTAAACAGTCCACTCCATCTTCTTCAGAAGTCACCTGGATGTAGCGATTAAGTTCAAACCTTACAGAAGAGCCATGGTCTGTAGTTTTTTTGGCACCTTTCTTTCGATAGCCAGAGAAAAGGCGTGGAGTCTTTGCAGGTGGTTCATCTTGATCATCATTTCCACTGCTGCAGTCAGGAAGGGGGACTTTCCGAGCCTCTGCCAAGACTTGATCTGTTTCACACACAAACAAATTTAAGAAAAAAACAAAACAAGGGTTACTTACAACATTATACAGTAACAGTAACAAATGGTGCAGACAACTAATCACAAGAAAGCTTAAATATAATTTTAATATTATGACTAATGCATGATATGGTGTAATTGAAAAACATGTTTTACTACCTACCTATTAATATCTCCTTCACTTCACTCTTGACTTCATCAGTTGCAAAGACATTTTGTTCCAGCCAAAAGAGGCAGAATGATGGATCAAGGAATGCAGACATCAAGTAAAGGTTATCTCCAAATGGAAGATCTTCAGCAGGCTGAGCATTCTGACATTCACAAAGATGCCCTTAAAACGCTGATGAAGTGATGTTTGTAGCGCTTTTATGAAATCGACCAGATGACGAGTTGTATTCAGCATGCTGGTGAGATGACTGTTAAAGCTGCACTATGTAACTTTGTAGTGCAGTCTGTAACTTTTCTAACAATATACTTTTAACATATTTCTTCACTCTGTCACTATCTACTGACAGACTGATGTTAGACAAAGTAATCTCTGAAAAAAACTATAGTCCCCTTGCTTCTCTATCAGCATTTATAAAAACACTAAAAACACAGAGTGACCCGCCGTTAACCAGCCAATAAAAACAGAGTTTGTAACCAGCCAATAAAAACAGAGCTTGAATTTGAATCAGCCAATAAAAACAGAGCTTGAATTTGAATTTCAGCAGGGCCAGGGGGAGCAGAGCCATATATGGCTCTGAGGGGGAGGGATCAGAATGCTTTGCCTGTTGAAAAAATTTCTAAGTTCTGCGCTCTACAGAAAGTTACACATAGCACCTTTAAGGGACAGTACACAGGGGAGAGCTGCACTAACAGTCACTACTTTCTCTCCTTGTGTGAGGTCTGTAGCTTGAAGAAAAGGGGACAGAATTTCTACAAGTTCTTTAAGCTGACTCCATTCTCAAGCTGACAGGCACAGCTCTTTATGTCCCTGAGTTTCCAGCAGAACATTTAGATTTTGGAGATCCAGATCGGTGACTGCCTCCACAAGGCAAAGCGTTCAGTTCCATCTTGTTGATACAGCAGATGGGATGCTGTGGTTGGCTCCATATTGAGCCTCAGTTAAATGCCTTCATGCTACACGTAGAATGCAGCAAACTGCAAAATCTTGTCAATTTTGCCATTGCATTGTTTATAGATTTTTGTTTCTTTCAGTCCATCTCACACAACAAGTTGCAGGGAATGTGCAAAGCACTGTAAGCGCTGCCGGCAACTTCTCCGAATGGATTCCACATCATCCTGGAACTCTTCACTCGTTTCCTCCCATAAGTTGCCATTTTCCAGATCATTGTCACCATCTTCACTATCAGTCACAGTAGAGGGGAAACAAACTGTGAAAGCTTTTTTCATATTAGAGGCATTATCAGAGATGATGTAATCTAGTTTGTGTTTTATGTTAAAGTTGTCACATATCTCTTCAAACTTTTCACTTATCCTTTGTCCAGTGTGTGACCCTGTGAAACGCTCACAACTTAAAAGGACTGACTGTAGTCTTGGGCCATTCTTCTCAAGTTCCATAAAATGAGATGTTATACCTAAAAAGCCACGCATGCTCCTGTCAGTCCAGATATCCACAGTCACAGAAACAGTGTCTGTCTTCTCTAACTTGGATTTTATCTTTGACATTTTGTCTGCTGCAAGCTCACTTAGACGCCTGGTTACTGTGCTGCGACTTGGTGGGCAGTATTTCTCCTCTACCACTGCCATAAAGTTTTTAAAGCTGGGCTTGTCAATCAAAGACAAGGGGAGGTTGCAAGAAATAATAAGGTCCTGGATTATTGATTCAGTGATGGCCTTATGTCTTGGATGTCCCTGGCTGTACACTTGCACTCCTTTTGGGTGAGTCAGAAAGGAGTCAATGCTGCTCTGTCCCTCTCCACTTGTCACCTTTTTTGCTTTACTGAATTCAGAAAACCTGTAGATGAACATAGATATCTATTTAGAATAGTAATTATGCTTCTCAAATGTATTAGTTTGTAATGTGTAGTACACATTACAAACTAATGTGTACCAAATTACTAATTTGTGTACCAAATAGCAATGTTCCACAAATTAGTCAAACATGAATAGGAAATAGCTTACAATACTGCACGTTACAGCTTATTTTTATCTGAATGTAGAGGCCAAAACATTACATTAAATGTCTCTCCTTTTAAAAATATCCAGTAAATATAAAGCTAACTGGGTTAACATTAGGTTAACACACTGATGCTAAGCTTGTTTGTAGCAGATGCTAACAACCTTTCAGGCAGTGAGTACCCTTTCCGGGTGGGTTTTCAGGTGGCGAATAAAATTAGATGTGGTGGAACCAGTGTCCTGTATTTTTATGCCACACACGCTGCAGTTTGCTGCTCTTCTATTTGCTACTTGTGCGAAGTTTTTATATCCAAAAGTTATTATGAACGGTGGAACAGAAGCAGGCGTCCTAGCCGGCGCTGCCATGATTGTGATGGTTTGAGGCGCTTGCGTCACGTAACGTTACATCAGCGGAAAGTGAAAAGCATACAGACAGGGGGAGGAGAGATCAAATGAAAAACAAAAAAAAACCATTAAAAATAAAAGATTGTTCACGAGTCTCAAATGGTAAGTCCAAGTCGAGTTGGAAGTCTTTTGAATGCAAGTCTAAGTCGAGTCTGAAGTCACTGTTTTTGCGACTTAAGTGCGACTCGAGTACGAGTCCCAAACTCGAGTCCCCATCTCTGGTTGAGGGGATCCATTTTGGTGACCTTAGAATCACTTCTGTTTTTTGCAGATGATGTGGTCCTATTCGCTTCATCAGGTCGTGATCTACAGCTTTCGCTGGAGCGGTTTGTAGCAGAGTGTGATGCGGCCGGGATGAGGATCAGTTCCTCCAAATCTGAGGCCATGGTCTTGAGCCGGAAAAGGGTAGCATGCCCTCTCCGGGTCGGGGAGGAGGTCCTGCCCCAAGTGGAGGAGTTTAAGTATCTCGGGGTCTTGTTCACGAATGAGGGAAAACTGGAGCGTGAGATCGATAGGCGGATAGGTGCAGCGTCCGCAGTGAAGCGGGCGCTGTACCGGTCTGTCATGGTGAAGAGAGAGCTGAGTCAAAAGGCAAAGCTCTCAATTTACCGATCGATCTACGTTCCCACCCTCATCTATGGTCATGAGCTTTGGGTTGTGACCGAAAGAACAAGATCTCGGATACAAGCGGCTGAAATGAGTTTTCTCCGCAGGGTGTCTGGACTCTCCCTTAGAGATAGGGTGAGAAGCTCAGTCATCCGGGAGGGACTCAGAGTAGAGCCGCTGCTTCTCCACATCGAGAGGAGCCAGTTGAGGTGGCTCGGGCATCTGGTTAGGATGCCTCCTGGACGCCTCCCTGGTGAGGTGTTCCGGGCATGTCCCACCGGGAGGAGACCCAGAGGAAGACCCAGGACACGCTGGAGGGACTATGTTTCTCGGCTGGCCTGGGAACGCCTTGGGATTCCCCCAGAGGAGCTGCTCCAAGTGGCTGGGGAGAGGGAAGTCTGGGCCTCCCTACTTAGGCTGCTACCCCCGCGACCCGACCCCGGATAAGCGGAAGACAATGGATGGATGGATGGATGGATGGATGGATGGAAGGATGGATGGATGGATGGATGGATGGATGGATGGATGGATGGATGGATGGATGGATGGATGAGATGGAATTTTGAATTACCATGGTGAGGATGGTTGCAAACATAGATGTTATATTTGTCATTGAAAAACATTGCCAGAACTCTTAACAGCTTCTAAATGCCACAGTTCGGTCAAATGGCCTAGAGGGGAGAGACCTTTGAACAAAAAACCCATTGCCACAGAACCCTCAGAAAACACTAAATTGACTATAACTCAGTCATTCTTTGAGATAAGCTAAAATTTGGTATAGTGGTAGCTGAGATAGAACAACAACACATAGTACTGTCAAATTAATGTATTTAATTGGCTGCAACATGGCAGTCCTAATCAAAGTTTATCCAGGAACTTTCTAGTTTACAGTTACAAACTGGAATCTATATATGATTTAAACCATTTTAGAGATGTTCTTTTAATCCCAATATCATATCCAAGCCTCCGTAATAGTATATTATGATCAACTGTATCAAATGCAGCACTGAGGTCTAACAGGACCAGTATAGACACATGTCCATTTTCTGAGGCCATGAGGATATCATTAGTAGCTTTCACCAGTGCTGTTTCAGTGCTATGATGAGCTCTAAACACCAATTTAAATTCCTCAACTGATATTTTGGTTCAGATGTTCACACAACTGATTGGCAGCTATTTTATCTATATTTTTTAATGAATGCTAGATTAGTTATAGGTCTATAATTGGCCAGAAATCCTTAATAAAGTTCACACTTCTTTAGTAAAGGCTAAATGACAGCAACTGTAAAGCACTGTGGTACACAACCATTCTTTAGAGACTAATTTAGCAGATTCACAATGGGGATATTCATTAGTGGGAATACCTCTTTAAACAGTCTGGTTGGGTTAAGATCTAGCAGACATGTGGATGGTTTAGAAGAAGCTATTATTTTTGACAAGTGAAGAGCTCAAAGGGACAAAACCAATCCTAAACATAATTCAGGTTCTAGTGACATTTCTAAAGCTGCCTCATCTGACAAGGAATCAGAGGCAATAGTAGAAAAAAATGGTGTGAATTTTCTCTAACTGAACAAATTTTATTTATAAAGAACTTCATGAAGTCATAACTACTTATACCTCTCGGAATCAGTGCTTTAAGTGGGCCGGAACTCACCGGTACTCAGTTCCGCCACTTCTAAATTTTAACCCTGAGAGTACCGGGACTTTTTTAAGAGTAAGGTGCGTTCCGGAACTTATTTTCGTCTTCTCCACTTGAAAGACCCGTGGCAGATTAGAATGCATCATTTCCCCCGACTGGATTTCAAGAAAGAGTAATGCATCTTCACGATAATAAAACATCTTTGGTGGAGCGCGTCATTTGGCCAATCACAACCTCAGGATAGACAGGGGGAGGAGACGACAGCGAACTCTGTAAAAAAACAAAAACAAACTCTGCAGCGCGACAGAGCGCGAGGGAAGCGGAAGTAACTCCTCCAACGTGTGGGTAAAGTTAATATTTTTATACATGCAGTGTAACCATTGTTTAGTAAAATGGCATGTTGTGTTACAAATAAAACTAAATAAAAATTAACAAAATAACAGTCAATTGCACCCCTAAAGCCACTGTGATAAAGTGTCACATTAATTTAATTATCTTAGCCACAGGAGTGAGTTTAAAAACAGGATGATGTCTATATGAACTAGTTAAATGAGGTGTCTCTAAAATATCCTGATTCATGATCAATAATAATTTCAACAATTTTTTAATCTGTCCACAGGACCTGACTTTATTTTGTTAGATGTCTCTAAAATAGTTAGTGAATCATGTTTACATGTAGGTAAACATAGATGTTTAACAACTTGTTAAAATACACAAGAATGCAGGAAATGGCATCTACTTTATTCAAAATTTCTGGCAAAACATCTTCACCAGCATATTTAAGAAATTAGTTTTTACTGTTAGTAAGTAAGTTTTATTTATATAGCACATTTCACAGACATGAGAGTCACATAGTGCTTTACAAAAGGAAAAATAAAATCACAGAAGTACTATACAGAAAGGTAAAACATAAACTCTAAAATCAATGTTCAAAATTAACCAAAAGCCTGTCTGAAGAGATAAGTCTTAAGTTTTTAAATGCATCTGTTGACTCGGAGCAGCGCATTGTTAGCAAAATGTTCTGCTGTATTTGGCTTGCTGCTGTTGTTGGTTGTTAATTTTTTGGTTGACACAATCTTTCCTATTTATGTCCTCATTAAATTAGGTTAGTAAATGACTTTTACTTGAAGCATGTTAAAAAATTACAAAATCTTCCAGGGGGGGTTGGCGCAACGTTTGTCACCTTTTTCATCCCTTCTGAGTTTGCAGGTATGCATATTATTACATTAGGGAGGGTACCGGCACTTATTTTTTTCCACTTAAAGCACTGCTCGGAATACATGACTCAACAGAGATAGGAGTTTTTATTAGTCTAGCTTTAGTACTGAACAGAAACCTGGGGTTATTTTTATTCTCATTTATTAAAGATAAATAACATACAGTTCTATCTTTGCAGAGGGCTTTCTTATGTTAGCAGTCATAATCATTCTGTCTTAATAACAGATTAACTTTTGGAGCCAACCCAATTCAAGATGGACACCACAGCTAGTTGACAGTAGAAAAAACAAAAACATCTCTGAAAAGCAATCGATTTCACACACACTGAGTTCAAATTTGATGTGATAGTAGCTGACACTCTCATCAACACATACCCTGAGCGTGACCCCGGCTTTACACTGCACGCGGCTCCGCCCCGCTCCGGTCCGCAGGTCGCAGCTGAGCGAGTCCAAAGCCCACTGCCTCCGCTCCGCTCAGGTCCACCTGGATGCGCCGCTCCGAGACACGTGCGAGATCGCGCGATAAATCAAGTGAAGTCAGAACAAAACAATTCATTCGGTGGAAGAAGGAGAACAACTGTAGAGAGACTGCTGCCTTGATCTTCTCTCGTAAATAAGCTACATGGTTTGAGCAACAGGAAGTGATGTTTACATTTCAGAATAAAATACGTTTTTATTTATTTATTTCTTGTATTGCGTTTGTAGGCGTAGTCATAGTCATAAATATAATAGTTTAGTCATAGAATAGTCATAAATGATAGTTTGACAGCATTTTTGTACAAATAAATCCGTATAGAGCTAGGATTAGTCCGCCCGTGGTGATTTTATTTTGTAAATACGGAAGTTGTGCTCGTTCCTTTTCCTGTTGGTGCGACGTAATCTTCAAAAGTTGACTCCGGCACAGCTCCGTCATCCGGCAGAAATAGAAAAATTTCTAATTTTGACGGACTGCCGTCCGCTCGCCGCAGCTCACCGCCGCCGTGCGGAGCCAGTGTACTTTATCTCATTGATTATAATGGGTGCGTATTTGCTGCGGAGGTCGGACCGGAGCGGGGCGGAGCCGCAACGCATGTGGTGTAATTCCGGGGTGACACTGTGCAATGCCTCAGGAAACTGAAAGTTATGCACCATAACTCATGTTCCTGAAGGAAGGGAACGAGGCGCAACATACTTGCTATGGGAATTGTGCCCCGCGCGATTACCTGAAGGAATATACTCACGCCTTTACGGAAGGGGCATCACCGCCGCGCCAGAGGCCCCGCCCTCTGGGTATTTAAGCGGCTTGCGCCCCTCCATCTTCCTCCAAAGTTGCACTTCACCGAGCTTTCAGCATCGAAAAGGGCCAGCTATGTTGCACCTCGTTCCCTTCCTTCAGGGAACATGAGTTATGGTGCATAACTTTCAGTTCCCTTTCAGTTGGTCTCTCGGTGCAACATACTTGCTATGGGAACGTAATCCACTCACGCCCTTGAGATGCTCAGTGAAATGCATGCTAGAGTGAACGTCTGCCTGTGACCAACAGGCACCTCAAGGCCGCTTTCTACTGTATGTTAGAAAGGACAGCCTGAGTGACGTCACCTGCAGTAACATCCAAACTGTAATGCTTTGCAAAAGTATTTAATGAGCTCCAATTCGCAGTAGCACAGATGTTTGCAACTGGCACACCCTTAAATAATGACCAGGAAGTGGCCAAGCCCCTAGTGGAGTATGCATGCACTCAAGAGGGTACTTGTTGACCTTTGCTACTGTATGCCCACTTAATGGCCTCGGTCACCCAATGTGAGAGGCGTTGTTTTGATAGGGCTCTCCCTGTAGCAGGTGCTGCAAAGCAGATGAACAGTTGGTTTGTTTTCATCCATTCGGCTGTTCTCCGCATATAGGTGCGTAAAGCCCTCACTGGGCAGAGAGCCTGTAGCCTTTCCTGTTCCTGAGTGAGAACAAGGGCCGGTGGAAAGGAGGAGAGATCAAAGTCTAGACTCCTGTGGTTCAAGGTCAAGACCTTGGGGATGTATGCGGGATTAGGCCTTAAGGTGAACTTTGACCCGTCAGGGGCGAATCTGGTACACAATGGATGTACAGATAATGCGTGGAGGTCACCCACGCATTTCGCTGAGCAAAGTGCCAGGAGTAGAGTAGTTTTGTAAGATAGTAAATCTATCTTAACCTCGCTCTGTGGCTCGAATGGAGGGTCACAGAGAGCCCCTAGGACCAGGCCAAGATCCCAACTAGGGGTCAGGGTCCTGCTGGGTGGTTTGGTCCGAAGGACACCCCTCATAAACCTTATTATGATTGGATGTGTTCCGAGTGTCTTGTGTCCCCAGCCTTCATCGTAGGCTGAGATCGCTGAAAGGAAAACTTTAATCGTTGAATAAGAACAACCTTTTTCTAGTAAATCCTGAAGGAAGGTCAGGAGTTGAGCCAAGTCGCATGCATAAGAAATAATATTTCTTTCTGAGCACCAGGCTTTAAAGATGTGCCACTTTTGTGCGTATAAAGATTGTGTTGAGCCAGCTTGGGCATTCTGTATGGTCAATACCACATGTTCTGCCAATCCTGTCGCCATCAACCTGTCCTTTTCGGCCAACAGGCTGAGGCTTTTGGTTGTTCCTGGCCTAAGTGGTTGTATTGCTCCTTCTGGTGACACAGAAGCTGTTAGCCTCTGGGGGTCAACCAGATTGGGAAGGCCTTCTTGTTGACGTGTTCCCGAGTTACCCTGCTCAGGGTTAATTGGGGGCCGATGTAGTCTGTCAACTTTATTAGACAGGTTTGGAGTGGAAAATTTATATTTTCCTCCTCCAACTCTGGAGTTCTGTCGTGAGGCTGCGAGTTGTGTAAACGAGCAGATCTCCTAACTCCAATCCGATCCTTGTGATGGTCCAGTTTACTGGTCTTCTGCTTTAGTGGAGCGTTTGCACTAGACAAACCGACCGCGGTCTGTGTATCGCCCCTTGGGGGAATTATTTTTGAAAGTAGTTTTGGATCAGCACAGACCGGGGAGAGACGTGCTGTCTGAGTACTACTCGGGCATTTCATGTCCCTCGTTAATAACAAAGGAGCAGCTGTGCCGTGCGAGCGTGGGGGTGTACCTCCCGGTTTTGCAGACTTGAGATTATTTGATGATAAGGAGCTCAGTTCCTCTTGAAAAACAGGAAGAGAAATCTGATTCGGCTCTGGTTTGTTATACCTACAACCGACTGAAAACAGTCATTGTTGTGAAGGTGTGAAAATTGTAGCTGCCTGAGGGCGTCTGATGAAGCCCCCGTTGTCAGACGTTGTCAGCTTGCCTCTCTGAGGAGCTGACATGTCACGTGTTCGTCTGGTAAGTGTATTGGCTCTCCCGTTGTTCACAATGGAACTAGGGTTTGAGCACGTGACCCTCCCCACCTGTCTTCCTGAGAGGTGTGGGGGGGTTCGCAGACACCTCTGCGTCTGCTCATTGCAGAGGCGCTCTGCTAGGGCTTATCAATTATGCCAATACCCCGTGGGCCGTGAGAGAGAGGGGAAAAAAGGCCCTCTCTCTTTATGACGGCTTGCAGGTCAAAGACCTGTTCTGTGTTGTTGTTGTTTGTATTTTTTTTTATAAAACAGAGAGGAGCTGTTTCATGAACTTTATTCGTGCTTTTGTGCAATGACGTACATGATTTTATGTCACTCACAGCAGAGAAGGCATGATTTGTGCATGCTGAACAAAAACCAGCTGATTGTACTGTGTTACAAGCAAAGTCTGGACATGAAGGGATCATTCCTGTTACCACGTGGGCGGGTGACCCTGTAATGTGGACACGTGGACCTGGTTCATCAGGCACGGTTCTTTCTGTTGTTCCGGTTCGCCAAGGAGTCCCTGTGTTTGGTCGCCTGGCGGGGGACAAACCTGTTTTTGCTCCATGCGTGCTCGGTACGAGGTAGGCCCTGAGGGGGTCTT
The DNA here is from genome assembly GCA_038048925.1 of Garcialebias charrua. Lineage (NCBI taxonomy): Eukaryota > Metazoa > Chordata > Actinopteri > Cyprinodontiformes > Rivulidae > Garcialebias > Garcialebias charrua. The sequence continues at coordinate 21,083 of JBBPBX010015508.1, read as the reverse complement.
TGCCGGGGCTCCTCCTCATATGCAGGCCGCTTCTGCGGCGGGGCACGGGATGTTGAGTGGTGCCGAGGTTGCGCAGGTCTGCTACCAGCAGACTCCTTTGGGGAGGGGGGGGCGAAACTTATCCGGGGAATGCCCACCCGCAGAGCTTCGGCCTGTCTGCGTCTTTGGTCCAGCTTGGTCTGAATTCGCTCTAAAGCTTTCCCAAACAATCCCGCCGGCTCTATCGAGTGGTGGAGAAAAGGTACCTTCTGTCCCTCTGGGAGATCTGTCAGCGTCATCCAGAGGTGGCGGATCGCAATAACCACTTCTGCCATTCCCCTGCCTTGTGCAACAGCAGCTGTCCCCATCATACGGAGGACGAAGTATGTTGCTTTGCGGGCTTCATCCAGCAATTCGGTAGCCGCCTGCTTGTCCGTTGTCATTTGGAGTTGTTGCAGTTTTTCGGCTAGGTAAGCCTGCATTAACGCGGACGCATTCATGGCGCGTGCCGCGAGTCCCTGAGCCCTGTAGCATTTCTCTAGAAGAGACGCCGAGGCCCGGCAAGCCTTGCTAGGAAGAGTTGGTTTTGTTCCTGATTATTTAGGAGCCAGGTGAGATGCTAGAGTGTCCTCAATCTGAGGCACGTTAGCTATTCCCACTTCATCCATCCCATCCACGTCGAGGAACTATGAGAGGGGTAGAAGCATGGGGGCTCGTGGCTGGGTCCAGGTGTGCGTTAGTTCTGTCAGAAAATCCAGGAACACGGGCATCTTTTGCCTCGTGGCGGCCTGCTGCTTTGAGTAGAAATAGTTTCGTGCCAGCCTCGTGATCTGTTGGCGAGGCGGAGGTTCAGGCCATGGGATGTTCAGAGCATCCGTTGCTCTGTGGCACAAGTCGAACAGAGCAGGGATGGAAAAGTCAGTTTCTGGGAGCACAGGTACTGGCGTCTAGGAGAGTTCTTCACCCTGATCCTCCAGTTCCAGGTCCGCCTCCTCCGTTGAAAACTCACCCGAGGCTGAAATCGAGATCTTGTCCTCGTTCATCATGCTCCGGGTGTCGAATTTGACTGTTAGGTCCACCATGGGAGCCAGCACGTCAGGGCTGTCGCCCCATTTGACGTGTGCTGTCATGTAGAGCCATGTTCTTGAGCTCCGGCGTGGGAGTGAGGGGCTCCGTGGTGTCCGCGTCCGCTGGAGTCGCTGAAGAGCCCATGGCCTTGGCGACGAGGTCAACCCGATGCCGCAGCACCGCATCCATCATGAGGCTGCAGTGTGGGTAAAAGTCGGGCGTATCCAGTGCTGTTTTTGCATGAAGCATTCCCAAGCAGATTGGACAAGCCTCGTGGGTGTCCGTTGCTGCGAGGGAAAAGCCACATCCGCTGGGACAAGAGCGCGAGGTCGGGCTCTCTGTCCCATTGGTTTTCCTTGGTTTTCCTTCCTTTCGCTTTCCCTTCTCCGGAGGCATGTCCGAGATGAGGCGAGTGAGTCCTTCCAGAATCTTCTTTCTTTTTTCTTGAAAAGTCTCCTCCATCACGTTGCTTTCGCTGGCTAGCTCGCTAGGAGTTAGCGAGGTAGCTTTTTTCTTGTGGCATAGTTAGCGCCATCGAGCAAAGCAACCTGTAGAGAGAGGAGAAAATACTTTGGGGTTAAGAGAAATGTGCCGGACTAGCTTTCGCTAGCCCAGCAGTACGCAGGAAAAATTCTCTGTGCCCTCTGTGCAGGGAGCAAGCTCACCTCTGGTTGAGCGATGAAGCAACAGAGAAGTCCCACGAGAGGTAGTTCAGGTTTAAGCGAGGTGAAGGGCAAAAAAGAGGAAGATGGAGGGGCGCAAGCCGCTTAAGTACCCAGAGGGCAGGACCTCTGGCGTGGCGGTGACGCCCCTGCCGTAAAGGCGTGAGTATATTCCTTCAGGTAATCGCGCGGGGGCGCAATTCCCATAGCAAGTATGTTGCACCGAGACCAACTGAAAGGGAACTGCACATACAATTATTTTGAAAGTTTATTAAAAACTGCTACAACTCCATCTTTCTCAATGTGTGATTTAGTCTAAAACTCTGGCATACATTTATTCAAGGAATGCTAGGTCTTTAATTTATAATGGAAAACATAAACAATAATTTTCATCACTGCAACAATGTGTTAATACCTACTTAAAAGACACAAGAGCAATTTAAAGCTTTTATCCTAAGATGCTCTTCTGATGCATTTTTCTACAATAATATTACAGCAAACCCTCGACCTACGTCACCCGCGACCTACGGCAACTCAGACTTACGATTTTATCATATTTAATAAAAATATGATTAAAAAAAAAAAAAAAATTTTTTTTTTTTTTTTTTGTGTTTAAATGTTATTAATTTCATGTGTATAGCACTTTGTTGCAGCTGTGGTTGTTTTAAATGGCTTTATAAATAAAGTATAATTATTAATATTTCGTTTTTAATTACAATTTGATCGTATTTACGCAACTTCCGGTCGTTTCCGGTCGTCTACTGCGGTCAATGGAGCTCCAGTTGGTGGCGGTAATGCGCTTAATTTGAGTTCGCCAACCGCCAATAACCTCTATAGAAGAAGAAGAAGAATGGAGCTCTAGACGCTCCTGTCAGCTGGCTTTAGAGGACCGTGTGTCCGTTCAGGGTTGCCTCATACGGATAAATTTGCTGGAAACACTCGGTCAACTCTGTGGACGTCTCAGGTCCGGAGGAGCAGCCCCCGACATGCTAACGACAGCAGCTAACAAAGCAGCTAACACAGGCGAAGACACCGAGCCGACATGCCGCGGAGGGCCATCTGCGGCCGGGAGCTCGCCGCAAATGTCCGCCTGGCAGTCGGGGGACACCGAGCTAATGCGGAGATACAAAGCCGATGCCTGAGCAGCCGCGGATCGCCCCGCGATGGCTCCAACAACGCCGCCCGAGATGCTAACGACAGCAGCTAACAGAGCAGCAAACACAGGCGAAGATACCGAGCCGACATGCCGCGGAGGGGCCATCTACGGCCGGGAGCTCGCCGCAAATGTCCGCCTGGCAGTCGGGGGACACCGAGCTAACGCGGAGATACAAAGCCGACAGCCTTTTTGAATGAACTGACATGCTAACCAGTGCTGCTAATAGCGGGGCCTAACCGTAGCTAACGCTGAGCAGTTGTTTTGGATGGAGGACATCGCGGAGAAACGGCTTTCAGTAAGTTTTTTTTTTTTTTATGGCTCCAAATGTATGAAGTTAAGAAGCTAACAGTCATTCTTTTAAACAGTTTTGTCCACGTGTGTGCGTGTGGAGCGTAAGGAAGCTGGGGGAGCTCGCACCCGAGCTAAATACTAAAAGACGAAGGCAGGCTTTGACCAGCTCAAAGTAAGACATTATATTTTTTATTTATTGTACAGTACAGTATTCATTTACTGTACAGTTCTGTGCATGTTCATGGCCTAGTATGTCTGCTTGTTCAGTCTCATGCCATTAAATATGTGTGCGGCGCTCCGTTAGCGGTATAGCCGCGACCTATGTCAGAAACGCGGACCTACGACAGGCAGGTGTTTTTGGTCCGCGAGGTACGACAAAATCGACCTAAGTCACACACGTAGGTCCCTATCCCTGACGTAACTAGAGGGCTACCTGTACTCTACAATGATTGCAGTAATGAGAACTATTTACAATGTGCACACAAAGCTTTTTGAGTCTGTGTTTTTTTATGACAATCTTAACTCACCATAGTAAAAAGGGTAGTTAATTTTTTTTTTCAATTGCTAGTTTTTGTTGGTGTGTCCCCCAGCAGAAGACCATTTTGAAAAGAAATCAACCTGTAAAATAAAAGCACACACTCAGATGTGGCGCCTTGCAGAAAGTAGGGTCATCTTCCTCTAATGTGTTCTGTCTCTTGACATTATCCGATTGTCACCGCCCAGCAGGATGTCTTTTACTCTGATTTATTAAAAACAGAAAGATCATTGATCTCGTCAAGGAATTTTACGGTCCCTTGTCTGATTTCAAATTGCACAGCTTGAGGGCCACTGCTGAGATGGGCTCTCTTCAGGTTAATTAATGGTCTGCAGGTAATGTGGGTGGTGCTGTCTTCAACAGGCAGCACAGTAGTCGTTCTACAGAGAGGGATCGGACTGTAATGAAGGGCACTTAAGACCACCTGCCAGGAGACCACAGCCATGATTAAAAGTCACTAAGAGTCACTCTGACTAAAACAGACTCATCATGGATGAGTTACTGAGATGGAGTGTGGCCGTAAACCCAGAGGTTGCAACTCTTCCTTCCTTTGTATCTGTATTCAACAGAGGGGACCACAGAAATGCAGCAGAGGACATGTTTGCTTATAGCTGCAGTGCTAATGATGAAGTATCTTCCTTTGAGGAATGCTGCAGTGATAAATGGTGCTGTGCCTAACCTAGTTTCATCAGCACCTTGAAGGTGAAGAGACCAGATTCAGACAAATCCTTTGCTAACAGCCTGTCAATCTGAATATGGTAAAAGCAGAAGCTGTAAAATTACATTTCCGAAAGCATTTGTTCCAAGCACATATGGCAATGCACAGTATGATAAATACAGACGATGAATAATGCACTTACTAATAAATAAGGAAATTCTAAATGAAGACAATATTCACATACAAGCCTGTTGGCGTGGCTGCATATGATAATTTGATTTGAATGAGTAAACTGTTATTAGTTTTCAGAGTTTTCTGCTGCGATGCACAAGAAAATGATGCATCTAATTTAGACTGAAGCACTTTCGCTCATCCATGTTGTACCAACACGTCTGCTGAGCTGCAGATTCTTATCGTCTATCTGCATGAAAACCATTACAGGTGGAATTTGATTTTTAGGAAAAGAACAAAATGAAAACAGTGGTATACCAACTAACTGCTGGTGCAAAAATAAAAACAAATGTTTTTTTTTTTAGAATTCAAATAACATTTGTAAATTTGTATTTGAAAAAAAAATTTTTTTTTTCATTTGTTCAAAGAAAGTGAAGTATTTCTGTTTGCACGGTTCTATAAATTGGCATGTGTTGCATAAAGGAAATTGTCATTTTTGGTCATCATTTATGTTTCAGTTATTATTTGATGCCATTTTATACCAGTTTACCCACATACTGAGCTCAATGTGTAATCCTCAAACCATTAGTCTCTGAGTGGTTTTGTGCTGCTGGCAGAGTTTAACAAGTAGTTGTGCTGAACATGAAAAATTATACAATTCAACAATGAAAACAGAACAGATCAGATAAGGGTATTTCATTTGTTTTCTGTTACCTTCAAATCTTTTAACTTCCATAGCATGAAACCTGGTGGTAAATCTATTCACTATTCATAATGTGTACTGTAAAAAGAGAGTGCATAAAAGGTTAATGAACGCATTAAAGAAAAGACTGCTGGTATCAATAAATAAACAAACGACTAAGTCACATCAGAGATAATGTGAATGAGTGCTTTTTTACAGAGAGAGTAGAAAAAAGCAAAGGTAGATTAACGAGAGCTGCATTCCATTTAGAAGACTTTCTCCTGGTTAACGTTGCAACTATTTCAAGTCTAAGTGAATGCTTAGGGTAAATTCAATGAATCCATTTGGTATTTTAGACGGTTATTTATTCTTTAAAGACTCTTTGTATTGTACTCCGCAAATATGTGAAATGGAAATGAAATCAGCCCTAAATGCTGCAATATTACTAACTTAATTTTCTATTGTTCGGCATGGTTACTGCATGTGTTTTTTTTTGTGTGTGTGTGTGTGTGTGTTTTTTTTTTTTTTTTTTTAAGAAAAACACACAGTTTGTGTGGATGGTTGACCACCTCATGTCTTTCTAAGGATATCTGAAGTTTCAACAGAACATGTGGCCAGCATGTCTTTTGCCAGACGTCACACTGGGCTAAAGGTGCTGCTCCCAGCTAAAAGCTGCAATCTCTCTTGCTCCTGCCAAGTGTGGCCAATAACTGTGCCTCTTAGGCCCATCAGTCTGGTAGCCAATAAATCAGCCTGAGTTCATCTGCAGGAGCCTCTGAGGCTTGCTGCACGTCACATGCAGCACTTTGTTTCTGCAGGCCCTTCTTACAGGGGTTGGCTTGCTTTGCCAATCTAAGTATTTTCATCCATCCCTTATTTTTTACTTGCTTCTCCCTTTTTGAGTTGCAGGGGCACTGGTACCCATGTCCTGCTATCACTGTGCGAGAGGTGGGGGAAACCCAGGACAGGTCTCCAGTCCATCACAGGGACACATAGAGACAAATGAGACAAACAATCATTCACTCTCTCACTCACACCTAGGGACAATTTAGAGTTACCAGTCCGTCTAACATGCATGTTTTTGGTCTGTGGGAGGAAACTGGAGTACCTGGTGTAATGGAACACCCTGGTCTCTGACCTGTTGGTGAAAACACCTGAATTCACCTTTTCACTGAAGCTCTCAAGTGAATCTCATTTTCTCTGAAAACCTACAGTGAAGGACAAAATCACTGTTTTATTCCAGTTTAGTTTGAATGTAGAACACAAATCACTCAGAAAAGACTTCCTTTTAATTTGTGTTAACTCAGAATTGATCAACAGAATAACTTTTGTCATTTTATGATAATCTGTTATTTGCATGAGTTGTCACTCTTAACATGCTGGTGTATTTCTTAATATGTGAATGGTCATTACTATACTCGTTTATTCTGCAGTACAATGGTGCTTAGAACTGTGTGAAAGTTCAGGGTATTGTGTTAAGTGTAACTTCTCTGTTTTGGCTATGAGATAGACAAAGTAATCACTTTACTGGCGACTCCGTCTGTCTGGTTCTCTAAACTATCTTCCTGCATGTCCTTCAGACTTCAACTCGCTGACCTGCAAAGTCACTCCTTTATTTTTGGTGAACAACCAATGAGCGGAGTGGATTTGGCGGGGTTAAGCCCTCTATAAAAACTCTAACTTCCTGCTTTCCACGAGTCTGGTGAGGAAGTTGAGATGTGAACTTTCTCTTTCATACTGGTAACGTCCGACCATGAGTCAAAGGTCCACATCATCAGTTAAGGATTTATAACATGCCAGTTATAAATTCACTTCAAGCTGTGAAACGCTACATTTGAAGGAATTTCCTTCAAAGAATCTTTTATCTTAAAAAACCACACCGGAGCTGAGGCGGTTACCCCGGAGAGGTGGAAGCCGACTTGTAGCGAGCCGCTGAAAGCTGGACGCTGGTCGCCTCTAAACCGTAGCAGAACGGACGGTTCGTGCACAGACGGTTAATAAGGCTGGGACTAGTTTACCAGGCTGACACCACGAATCTTCGCACAGGTAAAACGTTGATGGCCATTCGACCAAAGTCGAGCAGAAGCTGCCGAGGAACCGCCATGGTTTCTGGTTACACATATCAAGATATTTCCCTCTTCACTCCCTCTTATCTTTCATTCCATCCTTCCTCCTAAACTTATCCTTCAGTTAAACTCTAAGTTAATGTGCCTGCAGATATAAGTTAATATAAGAGCCTTAACTTGTCTGTTGTTTTAAATTTGAAACTGTCTACAGTAGTTTATATGAAATCTAAATCAGAGCTAATCTTGATACAAATGTGTGATGTAATTTTATGATTCTGTTAATAAAAGGTTCATCTCCTGGCGAACCAACATAAGTTAACGTTTCTAGTGAGTTACATCTTGTCTGGTAACATTTTATCTGTTTAAATCCTAAAAAGAGAGAACTCGTTAAAATTAAATGCTAAGAATTTGGGTCAGATACAATCTGCTCATCCTTTTCATTTTTAAGGTGGTACAGTCAGTAAACTGACCAGTACATAAAATCCTACACTGGAGGAAACCCACGCATGCACAGAGAGAACATGCAAACTCCACCCTGATGGCCAAGATGTTTCCGTAGGGGAACCTTGGATGTTTGTCTGCCAGATCTGGTTCTGGAGGGCAGTCTGGGTGACAGCTGCTGTGGTCATTATTATCATCAAGCTGCTGACAAGACCTGTTAACACTGGCTGCTAACAATACCACACCGCTAACCGAACCACACCGCTAACAGTACCATGCTGCTAACTGGACCATGTTGCTAAGATAACCTCACTAGAACCACTCTGCCAGTAGGACCATGCTGCTGTAGATTTATTTATTTTCCACTTTTGGCGCCTTGTTTCTGTATTTTGTTGCAGGCTTGGACTAAATCTGATTTTATGTTAGTTTTGAGGACTCCGCTCGCATTAGAGTGTGAACTATATCCGAACAGAACCTGCAAAAATTAGGGATGCACAGATCCATATTTTTTAACTTCCGATTGAATCCTGATCCCTAAATCTGGATATCAGCCGATACCAATACCTTTCCGATATCATTGTCATTATTGATTTTATATGTGGCTGTAATGATCTCCTCTCAAGTATAATTTGTACAAATTTGCATGCTTGTCCAAAAAGGCAACTTGAGGTAAGTTTTATTAATATTACATTTATTAATACTGTTTACTTTTATTACTACTGCTTACATGTAATTACTACTGTTTACATTTTCACTACTCTAATATCTACACCACTGCTGGTACATATACAGTGTGCTCTGAACGGTCTTATTTAGGGATGCCCAATGTGCCTTACTGCATATGCCACTTTTTGCCTCTATAACAACATCAACTACTACCTCATACATATACTGTGTACATTGACTCATACGCTGCTTTGCCACTTTGCAAATGTCAATGCTAGAAACCTTTAGTTTATTTTAGTTATACTTTTTATACTCTTTTTTTATACTAGTATGCAAAAACTCAGGACAGTATTATGTTCATTAAATGTTTAATGTTTTAGTTTTAGAGTTGGTGTAAATTTTCATACTCTTATACCACTATGCAAAAACTCAGGACAGTGTTAGTTTTACTATTTTATGCTTATGTCTATTATTATATGTTTCAGTGTTTCAATGTTTAGATGTTTACTGTTGCACCGAGGGACTGAGAGAAACGCAATTTCGGTCCTGTGTATGTCCTGTACTGTACATATTGCAGATCTGACAATAAAGTTGACTTTGACTTTGATTAATGTTGGGTAAAGTTAGAATTAAATCCTGCTAACAAAAAACGTATTGTTTTTTTATTCCTAGCTTTAAAGTGGATATTAAGGTGTTTAATTTAAGTGACTGTCTAAATTTATTTTATATATATTTTTAATAAGGGGCAGGTATAATAATTTTTTTCTTCTTTCTGCACTCTTTTTGCTCAATGTTTTTTTTTTTTGATGGTTTTGTTTCTTTTAAATGAAATTAAATTAAAAATAAACAATAATTAAATGGCTTTAAACATCTGCTAAGTTCATGGCATAAACCAACAAAGGCATGTTCCTGTTTTTAGTATTTTACATTGCTTTTTATTAAAAAGGGGGAAAAGGAAACAAAAACAGCTACATTAAAGTTTTTGATGTAGCTGTTTTTGTTTCGTTTTTTAAATATAATTTTCTTTTAATTTTCAATGTTTTTTTTATGTCTACTGTTGTACTAATAAATATCTCCTGGAGGGTAAACTATATACTGACTGCAAGTATCAGGCTGTAAAATCCTTCATTTTATACAGCTGATAGCGTTTGGTCATTAATTACAATGAAGTTTAGCAACTTATTGGTAAACATTCGAGCTCCGGGGCATCGGGGGCTATTACATTAGGGCTTAGTGTATTTCTAGTTGATGTTTTTCTTAGTCAATCGTAGGTGTTATTACTGTTTTTCTCTTACATTTTGTTGTTGGATGTAACTGGGACCCTGTGTACATAATCTCGTTTCATCACATGTTCCACATGTGGTGCAAATGACAACAAAGATTCTCTGACTCTCTCTCTCTCTGATCAGCGGGGCACTATTGTTCAATCCGAAGCAGGTGATCTGATTTCAGTCAGCCACGCTCAGCCTGCCCTTCGTCCGAGACGAGCAGACTGAGCGGCTCAGATTAGGCACGGCTGGCCAGGGTCGGGTTGCCTTCTACGAATAGAGAGAGAGTAGCGCCCAGCTGAAGCCATGGAGCTCAAATGTCCAACGTAAAACTAACTTTACTGCGGTTTAATGTGGCGCTATGGCTCTGCAGACATTGCATGTTGCTGCCGTGTGATGTTTAGTGCAAAAGACTTCCACACAGCAGACATGTTACAATGAGAAGTTGGCTAGCTGTTAGCCACAGTGCTATTGCACGCTGTAGCTGGCTGCAAACTATGAAATGGATTTCTTGAATGTGAGGTGGGTCTTATTACTCTGGGCTCATGAGACACACCTCCGTTCAGGAAATCCATTCCATAGTTTGAAGCCAACGTGTGGAGACGTTTCATTAGGCCCCGACATGCATGTGGATCGGAAAGATCGGCAGGTTGGATCGGAAAAATCCAATACGTAAATTATGCTGGTATTGGAGGCCGATATCGATACTGGATCGGATCGGCCCCATCCCTAATAAGAATCGTGCTGCTGTTGTTTGGTGTATTATTTTGCACTATTAGTGATTAGTGTATCTTAGATTTTTTTTTACCATTGGGCATTTGTTTAGCGTATGTCTTAGTTTATATCTTAGAACCTTATTTACTGTTTTCTTTTTACAATTTATATTTTTGCTATTTTTGGATGTAACTGGGATCCTGTGTGCACAGATTCGTTCCACCTCATGTACCACATGTGATGTGAATGACAATAAATATCCTTGAATCCTTGAATCATTTAAATGCCCCGGGACCAGGATTTGAACCAGAGAAACCTGCTCGCTGAGACGCGGCAGCTCTACCAACTGCGCCACCGTGCTGCCCTAATCCAAGTATTTGAATGAGGGGAATAAACTGTTGTGCATGCTTTCTATTCGCCCCTCGGAGCTTGGCACAAACTTCCAGAAGCCGTTTTGATCATTTATGATACAGGAGCAGATAACAAGTGTATTGTTCATCCAGAGGGAGCTCTTTCTCTGCATCTCTGAAAAGGCTGTGAGGTTTACTTTGAAGCAGCTCCTCAGGTTTCCAGTTGTCACAGCATCGAGGGGGAAACTGACATGCATTTGTTGTATTTCTTCTGCTGGATTGCAGCACGTTTGTGCTGGTGTTTCCGTGTGTGTCCAAGCAAGTTTATATCCTAAGTAGATTTCCAACTGAGCTGAATGCAGGGGCCTGGTATGACAAAAAGTCATGGCTTCAGACAGACAGACGTTTCCCTGCAGATAACAATCACAGTGTGGAACATGGCAGTGAGAATAAAGCTGTCGCCCATGATTATGCTCCCTCTGCAGTCTGAACCTGGGGAATTCTTACTGCTGGGTGCAGACCAGACCCAGCTGATTGGATTCACACAGAGATAAATGATTAATGCATTTATGGCTGTTTCTATTTTTACACCCGGCGCTATAGCTGAAATTAAATAAATAAAAATTTAAATGTGTTGATTCTACATTTTGTTTGCCTTCGTTTTGCTTCAAGTTTTAAATGCCCCTAAGATGTAAGGGAGGTGGGGGGAATCTTGCAGCTGCCAAGAGTGGAGGCTGTTAAAAAAAAAAAAACTCATGAGATATGTTTAATCTCCAAATCGTCCCAAGCAGCTGGGAGAGGAGGACCTGAGCATGTGATTACCGAAAGGCAGCAGCGAAGATGTGACTGAATCACGCAGCAGACGCTGCTGTCCTAAAAATTCAGGCAAAGTTGAAAAAATATTCACAAACACCCACACGAAAACACATACACGCACAAATCCATCGGTGTGTTTGGTGACCATCCAGTTCTGATTGACAGCTCCAGGGCCTCTTTGAGTGAGAGCACTTTTTTAGATAACTAGAGGGGAGGAAGGTACGGGTTTCAGTTTTATTTATTTTTTATTTTTTTACAGGCAGCGGCTGACAAGCAGACCACCACATTGTGATGCATGGAAGCAGCAGCTCTAATGTGACTAACTGCCTCAGGTTCTGGCTCTCACAGGAGACTGCAAGGCTGAGCTGGGATAGAGATGCAGTAGGAACACAAAATCTCATTGTGGAGAGAAAATCTATTTACTCCAGAAAGCACCAAAGCCCTCCAACAAAACCATTCTTCCCACTTACAAATGCAGTGATCATCCTGCCAAAGTACTGTACCATCAGTGACTGATGCTTGTCAGACAAGAATGTTTTCAAGGCAAAGAACGGGGCATAAAGGGATGCATGTCACACTGGATATGATATGACTCTCAGCTACTAGTTCAAAACCTGTAAAACTGATTTAAATAAAGTAATTTTAGTGTTGTTTAAAGTCATTTGGTTGTGGTGGCCACCTTGTTTTGTGATGACTCCAGAATGTAACCAGTTGCAGATGTACATTTAATGAAAGAAATTACATTTCCTGCAAAAATGCAGTGTGAATGCTTTTTGCAGAACTGGCTGAAGCTAAAATTAGCTAAAAAAAATAATTGCTGAAATGTAGCTGAAATTTGAAGAACAAGCAATTAGCAGAAGAAAGCAGAAATATTACATATTTGCTGAATTAAGTTTAAATAAGCAAAAATGAGCACACAAATTAGGAAATTTACAACAACAAAAAAAGGGAAGGTGAAATTAGCCAAATATAGCTGAAAAGACTGAAAGAAGCTTAAACTACCAGAATGAAGTGGACAAAGTTGTAATAAAAATGCTAAAAAGCTTGTTGGAAAAGCTAGAACAAGCTTAAATTAGCAGAGGTAATTGAAAAGGGTAGTCTGACCTATTAGACTAAAAGAAGCAGAAATTAGCTTAAAAAAGTGGAAATTATCTGGAAAAAAAGCTGAAATTAGCACAAAAAAACTGTTATTCTGCTGTTTTTGTAGCTTAAAAGACAGAAAGAAGCTTAAATTGCCAGTAAGTGGAGAGAGCACATTTTATCTGAATTAGATTGAAAAAAGTCTATACAAGTGCAAAAAAAAATGTGGAATTAGCTGAAAAAGCTAAAATGAGCATATAATAATAATCCATCCATCAATTCACTTCCGCTTATCCGGGGTCGGGTCGCGGGGGTAGCAGCCTAAGTAGGGAGGCCCAGACTTCCCTCTCCCCAGCCACTTGGAGCAGCTCCTCTGGGGGAATCCCAAGGCGTTCCCAGGCCAGCCGAGAAACATAGTCCCTCCAGCGTGTCCTGGGTCTTCCTCTGGGTCTCCTCCCGGTGGGACATGCCCGGAACACCTCACCAGGGAGGCGTCCAGGAGGCATCCTAACCAGATGCCCGAGCCACCTCAACTGGCTCCTCTCGATGTGGAGAAGCAGCGGCTCTACTCCGAGTCCCTCCCGGATGACTGAGCTTCTCACCCTATCTCTAAGGGAGAGTCCAGACACCCTGCGGAGAAAACTCATTTCAGCCGCTTGTATCCGAGATCTCGTTCTTTCGGTCACAACCCAAAGCTCATGACCATAGATGAGGGTGGGAACGTAGATCGATCGGTAAATTGAGAGCTTTGCCTTTTGACTCAGCTCTCTCTTCACCACGACAGACCGGTACAGCGCCCGCTTCACTGCGGACGCTGCACCTATCCGCCTATCGATCTCACGCTCCAGTTTTCCCTCATTCGTGAACAAGATCCCGAGATACTTAAACTCCTCCACTTGGGGCAGGACCTCCTCCCCGACCCGGAGAGGGCATGCTACCCTTTTCCGGCTCAAGACCATGGCCTCGGATTTGGAGGAACTGATCCTCATCCCGGCCGCATCACATTCAGCTGCAAACCGCTCCAGTGAAAGCTGTAGATCACGATCTGATGAAGCCAATAGGACCACATCATCTGCAAAAAACAGAGAAGCGATTCTAAGGTCACCAAAACGGATCCTCTCAACACCTTGGCTGCGCCTAGAAATTCTGTCCATAAAAGCACAAAGGGCAACCTTGGCGGAGTCCAACTCTCTTTGGAAACAAGCCTGACTTACTGCCGGCAATGCAGACCAAGCTCTGACATACAAGTCGTACAAGGACCTAACAGCCAAATAATATAATAATAGTAACTTAAATAGCGAAACAAGCAGAAACTTTCCAAAATAAGATAAAAGGAGCAGAAAGAATGTAGAAGAAGGATAAAAATATTGTAGTTAGCATAATGATCTTGAAAGGAGCAAAAAACAGCTGAAAGAACAGTTGAAATTAGCTGACAACAGCTGGAAAAAGGTGTAAATTTTTACAAGGAAGCTGAAAGAAGCTGAACCAGAACAAAATGTGAAAAGAGCAGTGAAAGGTTATAAACAGATCTAAAGATGTAAAAAGAGCTCAATTCATTTTCTATGAAAAAAATGGCAGAAAAGGCTAAATATTTCAAAAAGCTAAAGTTGCACCAATACCAAAAGTCATAACAGAATTGTCCTGAAAAAGCTGAATGTTTTGATATATGGTTTGTTAAAATAGCATAAAAAATGTGGAAGGGGAAAGAGGCTGCAAAACGTATGGAAGAAAAATCCATCACAATAGTGTGAATAATTCATAAACATTCACACAATGAGTATATTTGGAGAGGTTCATTAAAATCTTTGTAGTGGTTCATGAGATACTGTATTTTGCTAACAGACACTCTCATAAGCTCATGCAAACAAGAATAAAATCTGCCTTTGCTGGGCAATGATTATTTAGCTTGCATGTAAGTGATGTAAAAAAAAAAAAAATATGTTTTATCTAACATTAGGTGTACATATTTACCTGAAACGAAGGACCACCGTGCACTCCCACTCTAATCCATTGTATGATCCATTAACGGTGAGTTCAGGAGCAGTGGGAAATCTTTAAAAGCATTTAGCAAAAGGTCACACCTGCTGCATTCATCTCAGCTGAATAGCAATTCTTTAATAAATTGGTGCACAAAATATTAAACGCAACAAAAATTGTGGCAAAATTGTTGTAATTTTACTTTAAATTGATATTTTTACTTGTGGCTCATAGTTGGAACGTTTTAGGAAATCAGTTTTTGTTTGTTTGCTTAAACTCAACTACATTGCTAAAACAAAATTTAATTGATAAACGAGTTCATATTGTTCGTTTCTTCCCAGAAATCCATCAAATAAACTCATTAAAATGTTCATGTTGCTTCATCCTTTAATAAACCTTTCACACGTATATTTTATACATTTACAAAAGCCCAAGCCTCAACTGTGAACCACTGCTTTAAACTAGCTAACTCTATATGGAAACTATTTAAAATTACTCTTTACAGACGTCTGCATTAAAATTTATGACTTAATATATTACATCAGTCTCAGCAGCAAGAAAATTAGTTTTTTTACCAATTCAGCTAAATATAGTTTGATATATATGCCTATGTAGATAGGAGATGTACATATTAGAACTTACTTTGCCTGAAGCGTCTAAATGTGTTTTTTCATCACTGATTTTGTCTCACTGTCTTTTTTGCAGGTAATAAAAGGCAGAGTTTATGTTTTAAAGTTTTTATACATAAATACAGAGATTAGATATTTAAATCCTGGCTGTGATGAGCCAGCAACATGTGAAGAACACAGTGCTCAGATGTTGGCTCACACCTGTCACACTATTTATTATTAAAGACCTAGCATGTCTTGAAGTGATGCAGCCGTCTTTCATGCAAGAGATTCAAGCTGGGATCATCTTGTGCTGAGAATAGAAAAGACTTGTGAATTGTTAGTGAATATTATTAGACAAGATGGTTGATCATACAATCAATACAACATTCTTAGACATGACGGTTGATCATACAATCACTACAACATTCTTAGACATGACGGTTGATCATACAATCACTACAACATGATTATATCCTGATAGATACAAATTCAGAAAATTACCAATACAGTAGTCCCATGTTTATCGTGGGGATTAGCCCCCCCACCCCCGGCGCAATAAGTGAAAATCTGCCAAGTAGAAATAACAGATTTCTGTGTTGAAACAACAAACAAAAATGTTTCAGTCAATTAATAAAATTAAATCAACTAAGCTAACTGCTCTGCCCTCCCTCCCACTTGTACTGTCTTAACACTAAAAACTTTGCTTATATTTGCACTAATGTTTGTATTACATTACTGCCTATAGTCATACTACTGTTTACATTCACTGTTTACATTCTATTACTACTGTTTACATTCATTACTACTGTTTACATTTATTATTACTGTTTACATTTACACTACTTTTTATATCTACACTACTGCTGATCTATATATTATTTTTTACTAGCCTTATTGCATATGCCACTTTACCTCTATACCAATATCAACTACCTCATACATATACTGTGTACATAAACTTCATATGCTGCTTTGTCACTCTATTACAAATGTCAATGCCAGAACTTTCATTTTATTTTATAGATATACTTTTTACACTTTTATACTACTATGCAAAAAACTCAGGACAGTATTACACTTTTATTATTTCATTTTATGCTTATGTTTATTAAATGTTTAGTGTTTTAGTGTTGGTGTAACTTTTCATACTTTCATACTACTACTATGCAAAAACTACTATGCAAAAACTCAGGACAGTATTACACTTTTATTATTTCATTTTATGCTTATGTTTATTAAATGTTTCAGTGTTTTAGTGTTTAAATGGTTACTGTTGCACCGAGGGACTGAGAGAAATGCAATTTCAATCCTGTGTATGTCCTGTACATATTGCAGTTTTGACAATAAAGTTGACTTTGACTTGACTTTGACTAAAGCAAAAGTTTATTTAGCAAGCGACATAATTTAAACTATTAAGTTGAGTAGTAATGCCTTTTTTACTCCCCAGCTCTTCAGCTTGGTTCTGGTCCGGCTCAGTTCCGGTTCGGCAGACCTACCCAACCTTGGTCCTGTTATGGACCGGTTCTGATAAGCTCTCTTTATCCACTGAGTGCCAAAGTCACTATGCATATTGTAAGGACCGAAAATGTTCCGATTGGATCAAAACTTTCCCTCCACCGGAAAGCAACTTTGCCTTCTGGGTAATGTAGTCCTTTAGACTGGTGATACAGTATAGGGTTATTGAACGAAAACCACAAAATGGTAGCACTTTATTTTATTTTATTTTTTTTATTATGTCCATTCTTACAGTACCCTGTACTTTGAAAAACCTCGAAAGAGCAAGACGGCAAAAGTCGAACCGCGAAGTAGCGAGGGACTTATGTAAATCATTAACTGTTTTTAAAAGAACATTTCACAACGTACCACTCACAATATATATGTATTATTAAATGTTAGAAAATGTGCATGTTTGATGAGCAGTCAGTTCATCATTAGCTAATTGCTTAATCAGTTAATATAATGCTAAATGTTTATAACTGCTTCATAAATAAACATTGGTATAAAGAGTTCTCTGTTTGGATGAGGATACAAATGCTTTATTAAAGGATTGGAGGGATAATGCAGAGAAGCTTTGTATTGACTGTAGTGACCGTCCCTCAAGGGACATGTACAAAGTAGATTTAGACAGGGTCAGCAAAATGCTGCCCACAGGGTAACAGTCACCTTGCTGGTTCATGTTTTGTTTGCCTTTTTAGTTAAATTGTCACTTAGCCTTCACCTAAATGAATGAAATGACTCTATACGTTCAAAGCATTAGTCCCATTTATTAAGGCCAAGTATTTCAAATGTACACAGACATGACGGTGAGAGATTTGCTGCCACAGCTGGGATGGTGCTGAGCAAAAGGGCAACTTTGATATATTGATGCAGCGATGGGGCCTGACCTGCTCTAATCAATGTTCACCTCAACATCCAACATTTCCAGCGACGCAAAATCCCATGTGCGCCGATTTTATTTGTCTACTTCATGTGCACAGGAGATGACACAGATAGTTTCTATGTGAGCTAGCTGAAAAAAGAGGTTAGTTTTGACGACCCGGTGCAGGTGCTTTTAATGATCTGGGTCTAATATTGCTGCGTACAGTGTGACGCCAAAGATGCGTGACAAGAATGCTGAAGGGGCAGAAAGATGCAGCACACAGTTTCGCCACGACGCCGCCTCATTTCCTAATCACAGCCCTCGTGTTCTCCTTTTAGTCGTTGGCAGAAAATTTACGGTTTCTGCAGATTGCAGGCTGAACTGCTTTGCATATTACCCCTCAGCTCCAGGGACAGCAGTAGGGATCGATGGTTTGCTCATTGGTTTGTAACTATTCAAGAGAAAACACGGGGAGAAAACCCTGAGTGATTTCATGATTTGTTTTCAAAGGTTTTCTACCTGAACAAATCAAGAGAACTTGACAAATTGTAAATTTAGAAAAAGGAACAGAAATAAAGGCCTAGCTAGTGCCTCGCAATGAAAAGTTTTAATTAAATAAATTGTACAGTCAGGGTTTAGAGTATGTACAGGAGATGACTCTCAGCTACTACCAGAGCAAATTATAGATCAACATCCCTAAAATTGACTGTTGTATCCATTTCTGTGTTTTCCAAAGTTAAAACGTGGCAGCCATCTTCATTTATATATTTTCGAGCATGTAAGTCTCAGTTTTTTGCACAGATTTGTAAGTCCTGCTACTTATACTCCGAAGTGACTTGTAATTATTTTTCATATTAATAATGCAATGTTTGACTGATACTTTAATTTTCTAAGAACTGCAACAATGACTCCTCCCGTGCACGCTCACTTCACTTAGATGGTGCAGGCCGAGGAACGCTGGAGAGCTAGTGGCTTGGGCTGCAATGGATGGTTGGACGGATGGCGCCTTCCCGCCCAGGCGAAATGAAGCTGTTTTGACCATCCATCCGTCCATCCATTATATTTTACCCGCTTTTTTCATTTTGGGCCACTGGGATCGCCGGTGCCCATGTGTGCTATAATGTCGAGCAAATAAATAATTGTTTTTAAGTGTTAATCCTGTTAAATTTCAAAGAACTTCAACAGCGAGTCCTCCTGTGCGTGCTCGCTTCACTCAGCTGGGGGAGGCAGAAAAATGCTGGAGAGCTAGCGACTCCGGCCGCGATGGACGTATGGATCGATGGCATTGCACTGCCCAGGCAAAATTAAGCTGTTTTGACCAATGAACAAAGGTGGGCAGATGAACGCTAGGGAGCGCTAAAGCGCTATTCCGCTTACAGTGGACCTAAACTTTTTGTCAGCGTTTTTGTGAATTGACTAACTTTTATAATTCATAAGCGGATTTGTGCTATTTTTATTTAAAATGCAGTACCGCTAATAACTAATTATCTATCAGTAAAAACCAATAAACTTATTTACAAGCTCTTATGCTGCTTGTTTTACCTTTTTCCCCACCGTAAACAGCAGAGAGGAGGAAGGGTGTGAGGGGGAGGGGGGCAGAGCTGAGAACAGACTCGGATCTACCATGTAGGTAAATGCCTGGGGGTCCCATTTCAGCAGTGGCCCCGGCCCCGCCTCGCCCCGTGCAGTCACCTACATCACTAACATTGATCCTGCTTGTTAATGTACATTTAACATAAAAATAATTATAGTTACGATGAAAACGATCATTAAATACGCAATAAAAAAAACGGTCGATTTCTTTATCCCCCTACTAAAAATGGACTATTCCATGTTGATGACAACTTCCGGGTCAGTCGTGAACTCGAGGGCTAGTTCTGTGGCTAGCTGGTTGTGCTGGGTACTTGGATAAATCCGCAGACAACCCCGCTGTTTCAAGCCAAATTAACGTGGCCGGATGATTTTATTGTGTGTTTTGTGATGACCATTCGACGGTGAGTCGTTATTTTCATGTATTTTAGTTACTTTTCATTAAATCTGTTGACTACCTATAGACGCTAACTCTGTGTCTGCCGGTTGGTTGTGCTGGGTTACTAATGGATAAATCCTTAGAGAACCCCGCTGTTTCAAGCCAAATTAACGTGGCCGGATGATTTTAAGGTGTGTTTTGTGTCGACCATTCGACGGCGAGTCGTTAGTTTCATGTATTTTAGTTACTTTTCATTAAATCTGTTGACTACCTATAGACGCTAACTCTGTGTCTGCCGGTTGGTTGTGCTGGGTTACTAATGGATAAATCCTTAGAGAACCCCGCTGTTTCAAGCCAAATTAACGTGGCCGGAGTATTTTATTGTGTGTTTTGTGTCGACCATTCGACGGTGAGTCGTTAGTTTCATGTATTTGGGTTACTGTTGTATAAATGCGGTGGCGACACACCCGTGTATTTGAGATTTAAACGTGGTTTTAGGGATTAAAAGATCATTCTATTTTTTGTTAATTTCGTGGCCGAATAGAATATATGTACGTAAAGTATTAAATAAATCCTTTGATTTTTGTAATTTCATCCTTTTAGGATCATTTTTGTTACTTTTCAGTTGGCAGTGTAGTGCAAATATTGATAACGCTGCCGGCTATATATAAATATATATATATATAATATAGAAATATATAAATAGCGGATTAGATTAGCTTCCCCTAATTTTCATAAGACATTTGTGCTTTTGAAATTGTGGACCTAAAAAAATTAATAAGCGTTTTAGAAATTGTGGAACTAATTTTTTAATTAGCGGTGCCCAGCTTTGCCAATGAATAAACACATAATAAACACGAAAAGGCTGCAGTGATGCATAATAAATGCAAAGTATACGCCGAAGTGACTTAGTATATAGGTTTTTTTTCCTCTTCGTGATGCTTTTTTTGACTGATGCAACTTATCTGAGCGACTTATACGCTGCAAAATATGGTACTCCAAACATCAATCAATTGCAGATGTTCAATAAATGATAAGTTTGTGAACGTTTCATTAAAATTCATCAAGTGGTTCATGAGATATGTTGCTAACAGACAAATGAGCACACACACAGGCAGTTGCATCATCATCCCCATTTCACAACAGCGAGCAATAAAAATGACAAACTTTCACTGATCATTGAGAATTACTTATTACCTATCAAAAACTTCATAGAATATTAGGTTGTGCGTGTTTTACAAGTAAAAACTGTGCTAATTATGCCCAATAATTCTCAGTCGGGTCATCTGGACAGTTTCTTTTTTATAGAAACGTTTCACCCTCTATCTGGAGGGCTTCATCAGTCATAGGACTTCCAGCAAACTGTTTCCCCCACCAAGAAGTAAACACCTTGATTTTGATTTGATTGATTGATTGATTGATTGATTTATTCATTTATTTTATGATTAAAACAAGAAAACAATACAATACAAAAAAAGAGAGAAAAATATATATAAAATGAAAGGCCTTAAGTAGCTTAAGTAGACCAACCAGTTTGCTGGAGCCAGGATGGTTGGATTTGGTA
>JBBPBX010015507.1:27636-45284 GCA_038048925.1 Garcialebias charrua | reverse complement strand
ATATATATATATATATATATATATATGTGCGTGTTAAACCCTTCCCACACACTTGCAATATTCTAAACAGTGTTTCTAAACTAAACGCTCTAAAAGAGCACAGCATGTCATGACTTCAGCTCTCTGTCTCCTCTGCTCTTTACCACCTGCGAGCGCTCTTGGCCACGCCCACTTTTCCACTCTGCACGCTGCAGCAGGAAGTTTATCCTGCAGTAAGGCCTGCACAAATGTGTATCAGTGCTAAATAATATAAAACAATTTATTTTAAATGAAAATTCCATGCCAATCATGCGGCTCATCCATCAATCAGCTGACTGTGTCATGTCCAATCTTATTTTGAAAAACCGCGATAGAGTGAGTCCACGATAAACGAACCAAACAAAAACAAACAAGTAGTGAATAAACAGAACTTAACTGACCACAAACAACAACTTGTTCTGAAGTCATTCAGTTGTTCTTTTAACAGAATGTGTGTTTTGTGCGGCGATAAACTGACGTGTTGTGTGAGGAGCTGATCCAGTAATGAGACAATGGGTTGTTCATGTCCAGATTGTTGATCTCTGAGAACTTCTCATCCCAAACAGAGTTCTCCTTGGAGAACAGGAAGCTGAGGAACTGGAACATAAAACAGAGCGTTTCACCCCTGGAACAGCAGAAGTCTGTTTTCTGTCAGTAAAATATAACACTTGCAAAGTACTGATGAAACCAGTTTTTATTTATTTTTAAAATATTTTTTAAACAATGTGTTTGGATAGACATTTCCTGATTGAGGAACCTACTTTTCACGATCTGGCATTCAAAGAACAGGACCATTTGTGCCTCACAGAATTAGAAACTTTTATTTTTGTTAAAATGAGCTTGATATCAGGAATAAAACACACAGTGCTTACATTCTGAACTCAACGCTGAAATAAAAAACTGTCTGGTTTGACATTAAACCCAAACACGGTGGGTAAATACCTCGCTGACAGTGAACTCAGGATCATTGGTTTTTCTCATGGTGTCGTCAATAAATATGGTCATCAGTTCTCTGACTTGATTCAGATCAGAAGCCCAGGGTTCCTAAAGAAAACAATACACAACATTATCATGTAATTAATAGTTGTAATTAAATAAACCAGCATTAGTTTGCTTCAGAATACTGTATAAGAAGAATAATGGCCCTCATTCACGAACCGTTCGTACGCACAGATTTGTTCTTAAACTGTGCGTACGAGTGATTTAGGATCATTTGTGGCATTCAACAATGTTTTCATATCCTACGATTTTTTTCAGATACGAACAAAATTTACGAGTGGTCCGGACCTGTCGTATAATTTAGGAGCGTCAGTCTGCTGTCATCCAGACGGATCTTCTCCACGAATAACTTCATATTTCGTTATTTAGAAAATATTTTGGGTTTAAAAAAATCACGCACCATAATTATTCTTGACAATAGGTTATTCTGTTTGAATTAGAATTATAATTTTAAGTTTAATTTGTCTGGTGTGTCGCGCAGGCTTCAGTGAGTCGTGCGCTCCCCTTGGTCATCAAAGCCGCTCCTCATATTAACACCCAGGTACATAAAATCCCCATACACCGCCGCAGAACAAGTACGAATTAAGACTGATCTTGTGCCAAACACCATCGGAGCAATTGATTATTATATCTGATTCGAAATATAACCTGCAGAATGTGGTTGCGCGCTGACCAGGAGGTGCGCGCATCATTTGTGCTGCAAAACATGTTGGCACGCGTCTTGCAGCGTGGCATTTATTTGTCCATCCATCTCGGTAATGCAGACTCCTGTCCGTGCTGCGGCGAGACGTTTGTTTGAAGCCATTTTCAGATCAAACCATTTATTCTTGATTTCTGATACTGTACGACCCACGGGAGACAAAACATATGCACTACAATATTAATATGATGTTAACTGTAGTTTCGAGACATTTTAAAATGCTTCTGTTCAAAAACACATCCGACACTTGCGGGGGGGTGGGGGGTAGCGGTGCGCCACGGCTCTTCTGAATAAGTGAAACTATAATGTAACACAGTACACTAAAATTAAAGATATTTGACCATCCGACACTTGCGGGGGGGGGGGGGTAGCCACAGCGCGACTGAGAGCAGATCTCCGAACGCGTGAAGTTCCTCCTTTTACTTCTTGAGTTTGAATGAATGGACACTTCCTGCTGTCAGAAGGCAGGAAACGTGGCCTTATATGGTGTTTTGAGGGGTGGGAATTATGTAAATGACCTCTACGCGTGCACGCGCAGCTGTTTAGGACAGGTGGGATTCATTAAATTTACGCAACCCATTTACACACGTTTCCTCAGGATAGAAGACTTTGTTGAATCTGACGTGGCATGTTCGTATGAACGCTTCGTACGAACAAAAGTAGGAGAAATTTAGGATAAAAATACGAACATTTTCGTGAATGAGGGCCAATGTGTTGAAAGCTCCTTTTTGAATTATATGTTGAGTCCAGCATGAAAGCTAACAATGATGATTTTAAGTGAATGGTTCCTCCTCTACAATAATCTCCACAATGATGAACGATGCGACAGCCGGTCAGAATAATTTATGGATTTCAGATAGATTTGCAAAACATTTGTGAACAGTTTTATGTTTTGAAGTGATATAATTACAAAATGTTATATTTTTGTAAGTCCCTTTATTATATTTAGTGACCTTTAAAGGTCCACTGACATGATTTTTCTACTATTCATAAAATTGCTCAAAATATATATATTTTATCATTTAAATATGTTCGTTTTTGCAAACAAAATGATAAATCACTTTAATTTTGCTTTAAAAGTGATTTTGAACTTCAAGCCGTGTTTAATCATGGGAAATCCGATTACATGCGAACGCACCATCTGTGACGTAACACCGGGCAGAGCTCTGGGCTTGTCACGGTGCGCGAGTGTGCGCTAACTAAAAGCTTAATGTAACAAAAGTCTGGCTAAAAGTTTAAACAGGAAAAAGTTGGCTTGAAGTTTCAAGAAGCAAATTGCTAAAAATAAAGTATGCAAAAATAGTTAAATTAGAAATAAATGGAATAAAACAGGAAAATAGCATCAATGTAAATTCTTAAAAACCACTGTGATGATTTACAAACTCTTGTGCTTTTTACCTGTTGATCGTAAAGAAGAAACCGTTGAAAATCATGCAGCAGAACAGCTGAGGCGTTTAACTTATCCGTGTTTCTGTAGGAAGAACAACAATTTCAATCTGCATTTATGTGACGCTCATGCATTAAATAATGACGAGAAAACACGGCCTCACCCCAGAATAAAAGAACAGTCTTCCCTCTTGAATTCATCAAGGATCTGAATTTAAAAAAATACAACAACAATATTAAGGAAAATGCTGCACGAGCACGATAAAATGTTTACACGCGCATAAACGAACATTCGGGCTGACCTCGTTCTGTTCGAACATGATCATGTTGTAAAACTTGTGAAATTGTGCAAAATCCAGGCAGTCCTTCTTTACGCCAACTTCCTGTAAAAGCGGAACAGAAAAAAAGAAAGAAAAGAAATCACAGAATAAAAGTAGAAAATTCAATGTTGACAGCGTGAATGCAGCTTGCAGGGGATTGTCGTGCACAGCTGAGCAGGTTCAACCACAGTTTCCAAAATTGTCTTCAGGACAGGAAATGTGAAAAAATAAATACAATCACCTGTAGTTTGTCTTTGAGCGCCCGAGAGTTTGGGGCTTTATAGTTAATCGTAGGAAGCAGAGACTTCAGCTCCTTCACAGAGAGGCTGTGGAGTACAAGAGACCAATATAGCTACATTATTATACATGTGTACAATAAATAGTAATAAGTAATAATAATATAAATTAATATACACTATTTAGTACCAGATTACTTTTTCGTTTAAAAAAGCAGCACCCTGTAAATAAATTTGTGTAAACTAAATAAATCAGCCTATTTTAATTCTTTCTTTTGCTGCAAACAAAATATTATCAATATCAAATGTTAAAAATGAGACAATAGATCAATATTAAATATTTTATTTCCAGGTACGTGCATGCATCTTTATTGGACTCAAAGAAAAGTTTAGGAATAATAAGACTTAAAATAAAAAGGAATAAAGTCAGAAAACTTTGACATTTACAGTAGTTGCAAAACTTTAAACAGTAACCATAAAAGTAGCATTTTCAAATAACAGATTGATTTAGTATTGTGTTTTCTGGGATTTAGTCTTAGAAAAACAAACACCATGCTTGCAGAATGAATTTCAGCCTAACATTTATTATTTTCTGATTAACTTTTCGCTTTTCTTTCCAGGAATCTATAGACAAGCAACCAAATATATACCGTAGGTGTAAAAACATTAAAAAAATTAATTTTGCCTTACAGTTGTTGTTTCTTTCTCTCTCTTTTTTTTTTGTCAAACCCTAATGTTTTTGTGTACAGCAGCAACAACAAACAAATGATTTACTGTTCTATGCATTTTGGAGGGGACTGTAAAAAAAATAAAAACAGTTATTTTCCCCTAGTATTAAAGTTTGATTAGTTAAGAAAAGGGATTTATAACCCATGTGTAAACAACTGAAACTTACAAGAAATAATTTGATTGTAAGAAATAAAATTGTATTTAAGACAGTTCTTGTTAAATCCTGTCTCCCGTCTCTGCTCCCTATCATCACTAACATCATCCACTTCTCCCTAACCTCTGGCATTGTTCCCACAGCCTTCAAATCTGCTGACATCACCCCCATCATCAAGAAACCAGGTCTTGACTTTTCCCACTTCAGTAATCTTCGTCCGATCTCCAATCTGCCCTTCATCTCCAAGATCCTTGAAAAAACTGTTGCTAGTCAACTTCACTCTCACCTGTCCAACAATAACATTTATGAAGAGTTTCAATCTGGTTTTCGCCCCCACCATAGCACAGAAACAGCTCTTCTTGTTGCTGACTCTTGTCTTCTGTCCGTCCTCATTCTTCTTGATCTAAGTTCTGCCTTCATTCATTCATTCATTCATTCAACCTTTATTTATACAGGCTAGCCTCGTTGAGTCACGGGGACTCATTTACAAGAGGGACCTGTCTCACTCACACCAAACAACCATCCACTCTCTCACTCACACCTAGGGTCAATTTAGAGTCACCAATCAGCCTAACATGCATGTTTTTTGGTCTGTGGGAGGAAACCGGAGTACCCGGAGGAAACCCACGCATGCACGGGGAGAACATGCAAACTCCACCCAGAAAGGCCCCGGACCGGGATTTGAACCGGCAACCTTCTCGCTGAGAGGCAGCAGCTCTACCAGTTGTGCCACCGTGCTGCCAATACCGTGCTTCGACACCATCTGTCATTCTATCCTCCTCAACAGACCTCCTTTGGCATCTCAGGTACTCCGTTAGACTGGTTCAACTCTTATCTCTCCCACCGCACTCAATTCATTCAGATTAAATATTTCCATTCCCAGTCTTCCCCCGTCTCCATGGGTGTCCCCCAAGGCTCTGTCCTTGGACCCCTCCTCTTCATCATTTACCTCCTTCCTCTAGGTCACATCTTACGCAAATACGGCATCCATTTCCACTGCTATGCTGATGACACAGCTCTACTTGTCTACAAAACCAAACTCCACCCTCCATCCTCACCGACTGTCTCATTGAGCTAAATCATTGGTTTTCTAACAAATTCCTTCAACTAAACAGTGATATGCTGGTGAAGATTCTCACTAAACAGTGACAAAACTGAAATCATTTTTGTTGGTACCAAAAACTCTATTTCAAAATCAGAACATCTTCTCATCCCCCTTAACAACTCTCTGCTATCCCCCTATCCTCAGGTCAAGAGTCTTGGTGTCATCCTCGACACCACACTCTCCTTCACTTCACACATCAACAGTGTTACTCAGTCTGCCTATTTCCACCTCCGAAATATTAACCGTCTCCGTCCTTCTCTCACACCCCGCTCCACAGCCATCCTTGTGCACAGTCTTGTGACTTCCCGGCTTGACTACTGCAACTCCCTTCTCTTTGGCCTCCCTAACAAATCTCTCCACAAGCTACAGATGGTCCAGAACTCAGCTGCCCGTGTCATCACTCAAACCTCCTCCTATAACCACATCACTCCTGTCCTGCAGCAGCTCCACTGGCTCCCGGTTAAATCACGCATTGTCTTCAAAATTCTACTTCTCACGTTCAAATCTATCCACAACCTTGCCCCTCCTTATCTATCTGACCTCCTACAAATCTCCATCCCATCACGCTCTCTCAGATCCTCCTCTTCACTACATCTCCATGTACCCTCTGCCCGCCTCTCCACCATGGGGAGCAGGGCCTTCACCTGCTCTGCCCCTCACCTCTGGAACGCTCTACCACCAGACCTACAAAACACCACCTCCCTTTCTCTGTTCAAGACTGCCCTGAAAACACATCTCTTTAGACTTGCTTATCATTAACTTTACTAAATGTATTTTATATTCTTTTGTATTTTATATTCTTTGTTTATTTTATATTTCAATTGATTCTTTTGATGTCTGCACTGTGTTTGTTGTTTGTTTTTACACAATCTCTGTGATATGTTTCTTGCTGTGAAGTGTCCTTGGGTGTCCTGAAAGGCGCTTTTAAATAAAATGATTATTATTAGTTTTTGAGTAAATGTACTTACATAAAGTACATACATTGCACGTATGTCTAAGCAAACTTTTTTGTAACCAAATACAACTTTGGTTAAACAACCAGTTTAAATGAACACGTCTGAATGTGAACGGTGATGCAGAATATACTGTAATGACTGCCACACTGCAGACGGAGTCCAGTCAAACGGAGGTTTTATTTAGAACAGGGAAGAGCTGCTATCACTGAGGCTACAGCTCACGCCTCAAAAAGAACACGCGCACAACACGCGAATGAACTCCCTGCTGCTACTGTATATGACTGCTAACACACTGCTAGCTGACCGTTCTTCTTCATCTCTCTTTTTCCGGTCGCTCACTCCCTGCTCTACCCCTCCCCTACCCACACGATCAGTCCAACACATGAGGGCGGGGGTCAACAGAATCATATGGGGGAAGTCCCTGACACCCCACACACAAAGAAGGAACACAAATACAACTCCACAACAAATACACAGACCCAAACATAGGGTCGTTACAATACAATTAAAAAAAGGCTAAGGAAGTAAACAGTAAACAGAAAGTACTTAGGCGTACTTACGTGTTTTTCTTGGTCTGATTGACAGAATACATCTGCTTCCTCAGCCAGCTGGAGAAACGGCACACAGACAACAGATATTGGACTGATTTGTAATTCAATTTATGATTACAGTATGTGTGTGTGTGTGTGTGTGTGTGTGTGTGTGTGTGTGTTTGAGGAACGAGTCGAGGTCAACTAACATCTTTGAAAGAAAGCTCCCACAAAATAAACCAAACTTGTTTTCAAGCTACTTTACTAAGAAGTAAAGTTATATTTGTACTACGGTATATAAGCAGTAAATCTTCACAATGTCACAGATGAGATCCATTAACCAACAAGAATACCATCAATGGTACAAATACACCCACCGGTGAGTACTGAGTATGAATTTCCTCACAAAACAGTTCTGAATACTGTATAAGTTCATACATGACTGTGATGGGGTGAAGGGTCAGAGCCACTGATGACATCATCCGGGGTGTGAAAGAACAAACTGTTCAATTAAAGGGCAGAACCATCAGGTGTGAAGAACTTACCAATTGATGACTATCAGCCATAATCCTTCCCGTTTTCGGACGGGCATATAAAAACGTTAGCCCAAAGGTGAGATTTAAAGGAGCAAACCTTTCAATAAGAACTGGAGTTGGAGCTGCCAAAGTTTCTGTCCACAGCAGGTCGAGTCCTGTCAGCCATTTCTGCGCGTCCTCAACAGAATCAGCTGGAAAGTTGACAAAACCAGGCAGAAACAGGCGTTTTTATTTTCAGGGAAGGATGTGCATATTTCAGCAAGACAATGTTATTATTCTGGTTTTATTTGGATTTTACAGAACGTCCATCATTTGTGGATCTGACTTTGTACTCAAATGGAAATTGATTTTTAATGAAAGCTAAATTATTTCTTTCTGTTTCGAACATGCGTCTCTAAATATCGTAAATAAGCTCTCCACCTCCGAGACTGAGGGTGTTCAGGACGAACTGGGAGCCGTAGAAAATGGTGAAGCAGGTGTTCTCATCGTGCCTGTCCTTCCCGTCTTTAAATCGCTCAAAGTCCTTGGAGTTTCGACCCGGACGGATTTCCCTGATCTCGAACAGGTCCACTGAAACACAAACGCACATCTAAAATAAATAACAAGCATAGTCAAAGCAGCTATGGCTTTTTTTTCTTCAGGTCTACAGCACTCACACAGACACAGTTTTAAAAAACAGAATCAAACTTTTAAAATATGCTTTTTGATCCCTAATGTGAGTCTTTTTACAAAGTATGTATTTTTTTTTTATTTTTTTTTACAGATGTTCTGTTTTGGGTTTGTGTGTCTGGATGTTTTTTACATTCAGGTTCAGCTTCAGTTTGGGTATACAGTCTTTTTGTAGAGTTTCCATGGATTTTTGTTTTTATTGTTATTTCTATGTGCATTTTTGTGCTTATTTTATTTATTTTGTTCAGCAGATGTCATTTAAAACACAAGCCTTAGCACCTGTGGCTAATAAAGTATTTCACAAAACACCCTGCAAGTTGTGAGTTTGCTGCGACAAACTGTCATCTGTTAGCCCAGCTAACATGAAACGAGTCATTCTGAGGAAACAATGGGAAAGAAAGAAAAAAACAAGAAAGCAAGAACAAAAATGTGGCACTGGGCAGACTGGGCGGCTCAGCGGCTCAGTCAAAAAAAATAATAATTACATTGTCATGCTAAGATTTTTTTTTTTAAAGCCATAAATTTACAAGAATAAAGTCATACGAGATTTTTTTTTTTTTTGCAGCTCTCGTTTATTTTTTCCACGAGTCGGACCCACAATGTGACCTGTCAATCAATCCAGTAGGCGTGTCAGCAAATGACCAATCCGAAGCTAAATGAGTTGTAATATTATCCGAACTCCAACATGATAAAGCAGGTTAACCGCATTTTAACTGTGGTAAAATGAAGAATGTTGAGCATCTTGTTAAGTTATACTGTACTTTGGTATTGGTTTCACAAATAAGGAGATGTTCTATCTGCTAGCACATCAGCATCAGATTATTATCAATATCAGGACTTTGAACCTGCTTACAGTAAGGTGGTACACTCTGATGGGCTGCAGCAGGTCTCTGCAGGTAAAGAGCATTTAGCTTTGGACTGGTCATTTGCTGACACGCCTACTGCATTGATTGATAGGTCGTGTTGTGGAGCTGACTCGTGGGAAAATATATAAATAAACGAGAGCTGTAAAAAAAAAAGAAGTCTCGTACGACTTTATTCTCATAATATTATGACTTTTTTTTTCTTAGCCTGGCTACGTATTTGTTTTTCTTTTAGCGCGGCCCTAAAGCTCCTTCGTAGCGCAGAAACGTAAAAAAGTTGTATATTTAAAATCTCTGATAAAGTCAACTCCAAAATCTGGGCATGTGGCACTACAGTTGCCTTGAACACTGTACTCAATCTTGCGGCTCTGACCACAGCAAACTAGAAATTTGTAAACGTTTATTCCGTTTCCCAGAATTTGTCTGTGAAGACTTGACAGTATTTTTGACACTTCTGTCAAAACAGGTAAATCTTTACAAAGTCTTTGAGGACTATCAAGAAGTTAAGTCCTTCACTAGGAGTTATGAGCATCAGTGTACTCACAGGCACCGTCTGTTTTGTCTGCGGTGCGACTCCACGCCACCTGCCGGGTCTCCATGATGACCTGCACCGTGAGTCGCTCCACCTTCTGCCGGAACACCGTCATGACCCCGCCCATCTCCAAGTCCCGTTTGACCAGAATCTTCTTGTACTCGGTCATCTCGCCCGGCTGCCCAAAAGAAGCCATACCTGCAGCTGAGGCAGAGCAACAAAACACAAAGGTTCAGGTGATGAAGAAGTGTTTCTTTCAGTGCGTAGTTTCACCCTCCTACGCTTCAAAATGGCTGCCAACTACAAGGTGTTTGTTTATCTAACAGAAGAGCCATTTGGGCTGGAGAAATCTGACCACATTGATATATTGGTGTGTTTTTACGCTCAGATTTGTTGAAAAAAGTGTGCAGTGAAATGTGCTTTGTTTACATTGAATGCATACCCACATTTCAGTATTACATATTAATATGTCTGGGAAACTTCTGGAGTAAATGTTGAATTTTATAGTTTGCAGTGAGTGACTTTTAAGATTTAGATACACAGTTCATTTTAATAACAATGACTTGGTAAACATCAAAACAAAATAAAGAATTCACAACCAAAATAATAAAAGTATCATCTTTTAAATGTATTTTTGTAGCTGGATATTTGGGATTTTTAAAAGAGGCAACATAAAATTTCTTAACTGCCATTGCAAGAGGTGGACTGATTATTCAGTCAACGGATTTTAATCTGCTGATATACTTTTTAAAAAATCAGCCATGCCTGGACTGACTGACAAGTAGGAAGAAGCTGCTGCTAAAACCAGCGGACTGAAGTCTAAAATTTAGTTTTTAGAAACAATTTTTTAAAATCTTTTATACTTTTACAACATTTAAATGTATTAACAAATATTTCCTATAGAAATACATTGATCTCTTCATTTCCTACTTCAAGGCATTAGTTTATTTAAAATGTTTTAGTTTTTAGCTAACCCTTGGCAACTTTGAGCCTCTTTCCAGCTCTTTGCTTCTTTTATTTACCGGTAACCTTTGGCTACTTTAAGCTTCTTTATTTATTTATTTATTTTCTCCCTTTTATAGATGGCCTCCCTTCTCACCTCACAGCCATCCTCTTCACACCATAATTTTTTTTTTTTTAGGACAGAAGGTAAGGAAGGAAAGATGGAAAGTAAGACCACAAAACATAACAAATACACACAGAAAGCGCAAGGCAAACACACCCGACCGCCGTCTGTAAACCTGCAAAGAACATGACAGAACACAACAAAGGACAAATGTATAAAAGACTTAGAATATTCATGGCTTTGCAATAGTTCTCCATAAATATATATACCCATACCCATAAACAAACATACAGGGAACCCTCGACTTACGGCACCCTCGACCTACGGCAACCCGGACTTACGAACGAGCCCCGTTGAAAGAATGACATTGAGATACGGCACAAAATATGGGACTTACGAACAAACCACATTGAAAAGTATGTAATCGAGCTACAGCATACTAGATGTGAGACTTACGAACAAGCCCTATTAGAAGTATGTAATCGAGCTACGGCATAAGTGCGTCATTAGAGCACGGTGGGGAAGGGGATTGCCTTGGCTGTTGTGTGTTGGCGCATGACAGTGCGCATGACAGTGAGTGGAAAACTACAGCCAGCGAGAGTGGGGGTTGGGCTGCCGGCGGAAGTACACAGAGCCGCAGTGTACCTGGCGGCGGAGGGATACGTAAACGTAAAGCGGTACTATTTAAAGGGTTGCGCCATTTTGTCCCTCGTGGGTTAGTTTCGGTGAGTGAACAAGAGATACGAACAACGAACGAACAAGTTAGCATTAGCTTAGCATTGCGAGTTAACGTTAGCTTTCTTTTTCAAAATGGGACCGAAGCCAAGTGGAAAGAGAAGTGGAAGTGGAAATTCAGCGGATGCGGGCGAGGGTAAGAAACCGCGTAAAACAATTACGCTGGAGACGAAAGTAAAAATAATAAAAATGTCAGATCAGGGCATGACACCGAAGGCGATTGGAGACAAGCTAAGGTTAGCCAGGTCGACTCTGGGAACGATTACAAAGGACAGAGAGCGCATTTTAAAACACGTGCGTGATTCGGCTCCCATGAGGTCGACCATTATTACAAAACAGAGGACAGGTTTGATTGTGGAGATGGAAAGGTTGCTGATGCTATGGCTGGAAGACTGTTCGCAAAGACGTGTGCCCGTGAGCATGTCTGTGATATGTGAAAAGGCGAGGATGATTTATCGCAGGCTGCAAGAACAAGCGAGGAGTGGGGGAGGTGCAGGGGGTGCACAGAGCGATTCTGGCGAAGGCACGTCTGCACAGAGCACAGGAGAAGGGATGTCAGGCAGCACGTCAGGGGGGGTGATGGGGGAGAGAGGGGGGCCAGTGGACCTGAGCAGTTCAACACCTCAAAAGGTTGGTTTCAACGTTTTAAGGAGAGAAGCAACTTCCACAACCTCAAGATACAGGGTGAGCATTTAATTTCTCATTTTTTATTTTTTAACAGGTAGTCTCCGACTTACGATTTATTTTAATTTTTTAATTTTTCCTTTTATTACAATGTTACAACAGCTTAACCGTGTGATGTTTGTGTGCATTTAAACAGGTGAGGCCGCCGGTGCTGACCACGAGGCAGCTGCGGCCTTCCCTGACACACTGGCTGCGATCATCAGGGACGGCGGGTACACTGCCCAGCAGGTGTTCAATGTCGATGAGACAGGCCTGTTAATGGAAGCGTTTGCCCGACAGGACCTACATTGGCAGGGACGAACAAACAACACCAGGTCACAAGGTTGGCAAGGAGCGTTTGACGTTGCTGTTCGGGGGGAATGCCTCTGGGGATTGCAAACTCAAGCCGTTGTTGGTGTACCAATTTGAAAACCCCAGAGCCTTCAAACATATTAATAAAAGACAGTTGCCAGTCTATTGGACCGCAAATCGGAAGGCCTGGGTGACACTGGCTGTGTTTTCAAATTGGTTCACCAACCACTTTGTGCCAGATGTCCGGCGATTTTGCAAAATCAAGAAGATTCCCTTTAAAGTCCTGCTGGTGTTGGACAACGCTCCAGGGCACCCTCCTGATCTCACCGAGTTAGACAGCCATGTGAAGGTGGTGTACCTGCCTCCCAATACCACGTCTTTGATCCAGCCAATGGACCAGGGGGTGATCAGTACGTTCAAGGCGTACTACCTTCAGAGTGTATTCCGTGATGCTTTGGAGGCAATCGAGAAGTCTCAAGATGTCTCCCTGAAAGACTTCTGGAGACAGTACAACATCCACGATGCTGTGCTGAACATTGGTCGCTCCTGGGAACGTGTGACACAGAACAACTTGTGCGACGTGTGGAAGAAGCTGTGTCTAAATCTTGTTCAGGAGGCACACGATTCCCAGGAAGTGGACAGTGTCATCGAGGACATTGTGAGGATGGGCAGGTCACTGGAGCTCGACATGGACGAGGACAATGTCCAACAGCTGCTTGGTGAAGCAGGCCAGGATTTGTCCTCGGACAGCCTGATGCAGCTGGACAGGCACGTCCCGGATGAGGATGAGCAGGTCACCCCCATCCCTCCCGCCAAGACCTTCACCAGGTAGGAGATGGTGAAGGGCTTTAAAGAGCTACACAGTTTCCTGGCAAGGATGGAGGCGCAGGACGCCGATGGGGAGAGGTTCTCCAGCGTTTCTCGGGCTGTCCTGAACGACGTTGCGTGTTACCAGCAGATCCTGGATGACAAAAAGCAGGAGCAGGTGCAAAGCAGCATGCTCCAATTCATAACAAAGGTCTCTGCACTGCCTCCAGGATCTGCTAGTGCACCAGAAGAAAGAGCATCCAGTCCTCCTGCAGTAAGCTAGGAGGAGTCCATGGAAAGCTCACCCTCTCCCCAGTAAAAGACGCCTCCCCCCCTCCCCCCTCCCTCCAGGTATAGTACTATAATGAAATGTTATTTTAATTTTGTATTTTTCAGAGTTGTGTCATGTTACACACAGTAACTTCATCTGTTAATCAATTTGTATCTGCTTATGTTCACAGCCTGCTGCTCCTCCTCCTCCCCCTCCTCCCCCTCCTCTTCACCAGCTCCACCATCCTATCACTGACCTGCCCACCTTCACATACCAGCACAGCATCGTCGGAAAGGTACAGCAAAGACATGTTAATTTTTTTTACTTTTTTTTTGTTTTATGTTATAGCTACATCTACTGTAATCATCACCTCTCTCTCGACAGCCTCCAAAGCGTCACACCCCCCTGGTCCATCCACACATGTGCACCACACCACACAGGTAAGGAGAAGTTGTTCTTGTCTGTGTTTTCATTTCTGCAGATGTTGACGTCTGTGTGTGGGTTTCAACAGAACCAACCTGCTGCTCTCTCCTCATGGTCCAGCCTCCTGTACCTCCTCCATCTCCACAAATGCACCACACCACACAAGTAAGGAGAAGTTGTTCTTGTCTGTGTTTTCATTTCTGCAGATGTTGACGTCTGTGTGTGGGTTTCAACAGAACCAATGTGCTGCTCTTGCCTCATGGACCAGCCTCCTGTACCTCCTCCATCTCCACTAATGCACCACACCACACCACACAGGTAAGGAGAAGTTGTTCTTGTCTAAGTTTTCATTTCTGCAAATGTTGACGTCTGTGTGTGGGTTTCAACAGAACCAACGTGCTGCTCTTACCTCATGGACCAGCCTCCTGTACTTCCTCCATCTCCACAAATGCACCACACCACACAGGTAAGGAGAACTTGCTTTCCGTCTGTTTTTCATGTCGTCTTTGCAGGTCATTGTCCAGCTTTAACTGCAGATGTTCATGTTTGTGTGAATTTCTACACAGAACACCTCCTGCACCTGCCTCATGGATGGACGTGTGTCCGGTTCTAACTCCTGCCTGCCTCTGTCGTCATGCCTCCTCACTGCTGCTCTAGCTTGTCTCCTGACTCACGTGTTTGTGAACACCTGCAGTGAGTAGAACTTGTTTTCTGTCTGTTTTTCATGTTGTCTTTGCAGGTCATTGTCCAGCTTTAACTGCAGATGTTCATGTTTGTGTGAATTTCTACAAAGAACACCTCTTGCACCTGCCTCATGGATGGACGTGTGTCTGGTTCTAACTCCTGCCTCTGTCGTCGTGCCTCCTCATTGCTGCCTCCATCCATCACCTGTGTGTCAACACCTTCTGCCTCAATGACTGCTGCCAAAAAAAAACACACCTGATCTGATGGACAGACCTGCTCACATCAGGACCACACACCTGAACTCACACCTGGACTCAAATGTACCCATCATTCATGGTTGAGCAATGGCTAAGCAGTTCCATCTGATCCAGGTTTGAACTTGAGAAACACATCCTACACCTTCAATCAAAGTAAGGGAATTTTGTTTTCTTTTTCTGCTGCTTCTAGCTTTTTTAGAGTTCATGAACTTGTTTTTCATGCACATGGACATGGACTACACACCAAGGCACTAGTTTTACATACATGATGGTTGCAACATGTTTCTGATGGATGTGATTTGCTGCTGATGATTGACATCAATTGCTACTGATGGATGTCAATAACTGCTGTAAAGTACTGTACAGTACATGATGTACAGGTACTGTGTGTGTTTATGGATGAATGTGTGGTGTAATATGTTAGCTAAGTGTTTGTAAATAAAGTTCTGTGCATGTTTATGGACCAGTATGTACGCTTGTTCAGTCTCATGCCAATAAACTGCTGTGCGGCGCTGCGTTAGCGGTTTGGCCGCGACTTACAGCAAAAATCCGGACTTACGAACGACACGTGTTTTTGGTCCCCGACCTACGGCAGAATCGAGCTGCGAACGGTCCTTAGGTCCGTAACTCGTTCGTAACTCGAGGGTTCCCTGTATATACGTACATGCATATGTAGTCACATGCACATCTACATATACGATACCTGCATGTGCATCCCTGCATCTATTTGTGTGTGGTTGGGATGAACATGCATAAGTGTATAAGACTTCTCTAATAGAACATTCAATAGTGACTGCAAAGCATCAGAGATCCGACCCCCAAGACCCGAGGCAGACAAAGGCTACTTTAAGCTTCTAACATTTTATCTATTTTTAGTTTCTAGTCAACCTTTTGCTCTTTTAGCTTTAAGCAGGTCTAAAAGCTTGATACTTGTATAGTCGTTTGCTGCTTTTAACAATTGCTATTTTAGCTATTTGGTATATTTTAGCTTCTAATTATCATTTCCCTTCTTTAAGCTTTTAGCCAAACCAGTGCTGCTTTTTGTACATAGAATTTAGCATCTGTAAGCTTATAGCTAGCCTTTGCTATTTTATCTTATAGCTATCACTTTTCTAGTTGATGCGTTTATTTATTTATTTAGCGCTTTTGGCTGTTATATTTGGCTTCTATCCAGCCCGCTGAGCCTCTTCCTGGTTCTTTTTGATTGTAGCCACCTTTATGCTGATTTTTATCTAGCATTTAGCTACTTTTAACATTTAGGTAGCCTTTTGCTACTTTTAGCTTGCATTTGTTGCTTCTAGTATCTAGCTATCACTTTGCCACTTTTAGATTTTAGCTGCATGGTCGTTACTTTTAGCTTTTAGCTAACACTTTGCTGCTAACACATAGCATTTAGCTATTTTTAGCTTCTAGCTATCAGTTAACAACTTTTTGCATTTAGCTATAGCCTTTTTAGTTTCTGCTTTGAGTCAGAGTTTTGCTACTTTAATCTTCTAGCTGGCTTGTTCCTTTTACATTTTGGCTAGCATTTTGGTACTTTACATTTCAGTAAATATTCTGCTTCTTTTAGGTCCACTGACATGATTTTTTTTACTATTCATAAAATTGCTCAATATATATATATATATATANTTGTGTGTGTAAGACAATAATTTAAACAAGTTTAATTTATTTATTTATTTTTATTTTATTTTTCAATTATTAAATATTTATATCAACATTTTTCATCGCTTGCTTCACAGACAAATGTTATTGGTATAGCTTAACCAAATCTATGACATTTATGCATGATTCATTTTCATGTCTGTATGGCTTTGTGCAGAATGTATTTCGGTTTCTATCCATGAACATAAAATAAATACATATAAAGAGGTGAATAATAAGAACAAAACAACAGAGTCAGAGAGTGTAGCAGCAGCAAGTGTGGCAGTACATGAAATCTGTGAATCCGCAAAACGTTACATAAAATCATTGTATTTTGTTTATAAAATACAAATTAAACTCAATTGGCATTCTTTCTTATTGGGATGTTTCTAAAATATAGGTAGTCCCCGACTTACGAGCGCTCTTACTTACGAGGATCCGGACTTACGAGCTGGCAAATTTTGGGGAAAAAAACGTAAAAAATACTGAGTTTTTCTGTGTTTTTTCACCACAGTTCGTTAGTTAAACATGTGGACACACGTTTCCGATCATTTTTATGTACTCATAAGCAGTTTTTTGATGAAAAACGAGTGTTCGTAGTCGCGCTAGCAAAACCGTTCCAACTTACGAGCGAAATTCCGGACTTACGAGACGCGTGGCGGCCGTTGCAAATTACGAGATTTCCGTGTTACGAGCGCCTCGTTGTAACGGAACTCGCTCGTAAGTCGGGGACTACCTGTAATAAAAAATAAAAAAAAATAAAAATTTGCACATACAATATATATACATACACATACCTACATTCACATACACACACATACACATATATATGCATGCATATACATACATGCATACTGTACATACATACATACATACATACATACATACATACATACATACGCATATACACCTATACACACCTTCACATTCCTATATAATAATAATAATAATAATAATAATAATAATAATAATAAAATAAAAATAATTTAAAAAAATAAAATAAAATAATAAAAAAAATAAAAAAGTATACATATATATACTGTATATATACAC
>JBBPBX010015507.1:5934-18909 GCA_038048925.1 Garcialebias charrua | reverse complement strand
TATATATATATATATAAAAATCCAAGAGTTGACAAGCTTCAGTAAGTTTAGGAATGATGGTGCTTTTCTGAAACTAATATGGCCTGAAACAGCTAATAAATGAATAATTTAGACTACTACTATAATACTATAGGAAATGTACATGTAGTTCTTTGTTCTTTTTCTGCTTTCATCAAGGTCAAGGTTTCTTTGTCATTCACATCACATGTGGTACATTAGGTGGAACAAAACTATGTACACAGGGTCCCAGTTACATCCAAAAAAATGTAAATTGTAAAGAAAAACAGTAATAAGATCTAAGATATGAATTAAGAAATACGATAAACTATTATTGCCAGTTTGGGACATTTAGAACACCTTATTTTTGTTTACAAAAGTACATAGTTACAGATCAGTTAATTCATTATGTAATAAAGAATTTGTGGTTTTAAACTTGAAAAATCTTGTGTCTAATAAATGTTTTGCTCAGCATATCTACAGTATTTAAGTTTAAGATGTTTGACTTTTTAAGGGAAGAGAACAAAAACCCTCCTGTAGGGACCACTTAAGGCATCTTCTGTGTGTGTAAAGATACAGAACACATAAAAACTTGACTTTTGTGGAACTCCAAATGTCTGTTCTAGTTTCTGAACACATTAATATTACCTGTAAAATAAGAAACTAAAGTATAACATACATTTGTTAACCCTCATAATGCCAAAGTGTTCAAATTGCCATTTTACAACAGCATAGCAGAATGTCTGCAATTGTTTTATAGCTTTTAGTTTTGGTGTGCCACCCCAGGATTTTCAGTGGCCCCCACATGGCCACCCCATTAAAAATCTTCTTGACATACTGTACTTGTTTGGATAAGTGTAAAATGTGAAGCTTCTCTTTTGAAAATACAAACGTGAGGTTTCTTCTTTTATAAACAAATCTGTATTGAAATCACATTCAAATACAATGATACAGATCTTTTTGTGACTGTTCTAGATTCATGTCTTGGTCTATTTGGTTACTTATCAGGCTCCTGGCTCTTATTTTCTCTATAATTAGACTAATTTAACACCTTCAGTTCCTACTGTAGGCTACTGTTTAAATCTTGGCTTTGTTTAATTGATGTTTCTGTGCCTTTAGACTACCGGTAGATGAAGAAACAAGTAGGACAGATCAGAAGTATGTCGCAGAGCAATACTCAATATTTAACTTGCAAATAAAAAAATAATCAAAACAAAATAGCTGTATGAAAACTTTTCTAGAGTCAAATTAGGGTTAAAAAGATATTCATTACTGTAAATGAAAAAAGTAAAATGTACAAAACACAAACAAACAATGTGCACAAATAGTGAAGAAGTGATTAGAGCTGTTGCCTCTCAGTGAGAAGATCACAGTTCCCTTTCAGTAGGGTCACTACGTTGCAACAGATACGTATGGGAAATGCACCCCCGTGCGTTCACCTGTGAAGACACTTTCAACATGCCTGTCTCAGGCCAATGAGATTGCTGCATGAGTAGGAGGCTCCGCCCTCCTACTATAAAGCATGCAGCACGCCTCATTTCCTCATCTATTTGCACTTCACCTCGCTTCACCTTGAACATCGCGGACCTTGTACTGGCTGAAGGCGTACCCGACTGGAGGTGAGCCTGTTCCCTACCCAGGGCGCCACTACGAGGGATTTCATCCGTGAAGCTCTGTTTAGCCCGGCTAACTGAGCGCTTCTTCGCGTTTAGCGCTGCTAACGTGAACATTCGCTGTTTCGAGTCTATTTGGCGCTGCTAAATGGCTAGCACCCCACGTTTAGCTCGGCTAATTGGGGGCTCTCACGAACAGCACAAGGACGACGTTGAGCTTGTTTAGTGCTGCTAACGAGCGGACGACGAAGGACTTCATTTCACTCGTTTAGCGCTGCTAACGAGTACACGAAGAAGGACAACATTTTACTTGTTTAGCGCTACCAACAAGTTACCGACGACTAATTTTGCTTGTTTAACGCCGCTAACGAGCGGACGACGAAGGACTTCATTTGTACCCGTTTAGCGCTGCTAACGAGTACACAAAGAAGGATGACGTTTTACTTGTTTAGCGCTGCTAACAAGTTGACGACGACGAATTTTGCTTGTTTAGCTCTGCTAACGAGTTTTAATTTTCTACTCATCTCGCGGTGACCACCATGGCTCCGGAGAAGAGTAAGAATAAATAGAAGGTCTCCAGCAAAGACAGCAAAAGGCCGGGAAGCCCAGGGTCACGACCATGTCCGAGCGCCTGTGGGTTCTTCATCTCAGGAGCGGACACCCACGAAGCCTGCCCGATGTGTCTCGGAATGCTGCACGCTAAAGCAGCTCTGACCAACCCGGAGTCGTGCTCACACTGCAGCCGACTCCGTAGCACATCACGGGAGAAATGAGTGGAGTTCCTGGCAAAGACGCTGGGTAACTCGAGCGCGGCGAAAGACCTGCTACTGACCGAGACCCTCAGACCTACGGCAGAGCTGGAGTCGGACAACATGGAGAACGTGGTGGCGCTGTCCTGGGGCGAACAGATGGACATGATTCAGTCAAGAGAGGAACCTAACGAGACAGAACTCAAATATGATGTACGCGACATGCTGCTGTCTGATGAAATTTCTCTGTCAGCCTCTGGCGAGATCTCCGACGACGAGGCGGAGCAGGACGCCAAAGACGAGGCAGGGGACCTCTCCCAGGAGGTTGTGGCGGTACCCGTCGAGGCAGACGGGTCCACCTCAGCCCTGTTTGACCTGTGCCGCAGAGCGGCCGAGTCACTGAAAGTACCGTGGCCAGCCCCTCCACCACGGCAGCAACAGATGAGACTAGCGGGAAACTACTTTCTCCCGAAGCAGCAGACCTCAGTGAGGCACAAATTGCCGGTGTTCCCGCCGGACTTTTTGACCGAACTGATGAGGTCATGGTCAACGCAGAGAGTACCACTGTCCCTCCCGCTCTTGCAGTTTTTGGACCTTGAAAACATGGAACAGACGGGACTGTTGCAGATCCCCCTCATGGATGAGACTCTAGCAGCGTACCTGACGCCAAAGACATCGGCAAGTAAGCCCACGCTTCCCAGCAAGCCGTGTCGTTTGTCAGCGACCCAGCTGGAGAAAATGTATTGTGCACAATGCCTCGCAGCGCATGCACTCAACACAGCAGCCATGCTTCAAGCGTACCAAGCAGAAAAGCTGCAGGAGCTGCAAGAAGCCACTACAGCCAAGAAGAAAGTGGCGGAGCCACTAGAGGAGGCCTGAAGGACAGCTGATTTCATCCTTCGCCTCTCGGGCACTGCAGCAATGGCGATTGGAAAGAGCATGGCAGAAACCGCTGTGGCGCAGCGTCACTTGTGTCTCACTCTGACAGAGCTGCCAGAGAGTCAACGTGCCACCTTCCTCCAGCAGGCTGTGGAGCCGACAGGTCTGTTTGGCGGAGCTCTGATAAAATTCAGAGTCACTGTGACCAGAGGAAAAAGCAAGAGGAAGCCCTGCGGGAGGGGATGCCCAGACGGTTCTTCTCATCATCCAGAGAACCAAGCGGCCACAGAGCGCCTTCACGGCATCATTTGCTCTCTCAACGCCCTGCACACAAGAGACCCACGCTTAAGGCTGAACAACGGGCGGTACCAGCAGAGCAGCGCGGACGCGCACCACAGGGTCAGCAGCCATGGTCAAAGCACCGTTTTATGCCACAACAGATCGGACAGCCCAGAACCTCCTCAGCGGTGAGAGAGAGGAAACAGAAGTCTGCCTAACATAGCTGAACTTGTTTCCAAAACTGACAGAGCGTTTCCACCCACTTGGAAAAAGGAAAGCCACTCATTTTCAGGACATTTCAGAGCCCAAGAGGCCTCAATTGACTGGATCAACATGTTTGTTAAATCACAAAACACGTTTGTTGAATCACAAAACACGTTTCCCCGTTTGTGCAATAAAAACAAGATGTTGTTTGCAAGCACCAATAAACAAACATCGTGTTCAAATGTTTTTGTGTCAAAACTCAGAATTAAAGGGGCAACCCAACCCTTTTTTCATGAAACAAACATTAAAAAATAAAGAGGTCAGAGAGCTGTCTCACGCAGACGGACTCTCCACCTCTATTAAAACTTTGTCCACTAGAGGGCCCAATGAGCCCACAGATGAACATGCTGCTCAGGCTCGCTTCACATGCGAGCACCTGGGCCCCATGCGCACTGCCGCAATGGGTCATGGGAACCGTAGTACAAGGTTACAGATTACAGTTCCGCAAACGCCCATGGCGATTCAATGGTGTAATAATGTCAACAATAAGCCCAGATCGTGTCCCAACGATGAAAGAGGAGATTCAGGCACTCTTACAGATATGAGCAATAAGAATTATTCCTCAAAAAGACGCAAACGACGGTTTTTACAGCCGTTATTTTGTGATTCTAAAGAAGGACGGTGGCCTTCGCCCAATTTCAGATCCGAGGCGTTTAAACGCACGGCTGAAGTCGTACAAATTGAAAATGTTGACACTGCGTCAGGTGATACACTCTGTACGCCCAGGGGACTGGTGTACATCTGTGGATCTGCGCGACGTCTACTTTCATATCCTAATCTTAAACAAACACAGGAAGTTCCTACGGTTTGCATTCGAGAACATGGCTTACGAGAATCAGGTTCTGCCCTTTGGACTGTCCTTGGCTCCCCGTGTATTCACAAATTGCCTCGAGGTGAAGCTGACACCACTGAGGAATCAGGGCGTCAGAGTTTTAAATTATCTCGACAACCTCCTCGTGCTGGCGGGGTCACGCCAGCAGGCCGAAGACCACACAAACTTACAGATGTCACACCTGCAGGCCCTAGGCTTCATAATAAACAAAGACAAAAGCCAGTTGCTGCCCAGCCAGACGATTTGTTTTCTCGGTCTCCAAATAGACTAATTGCATTATCATGCAAAACTGTCAGAGAGGAGGCTAACAGATTTCAGTCGGTGCTTGGCTCTGTTTCAGTACAATCAGGTGTTGACAATCAAACACTGCCAGAGGTTGTTGGGCTACATGGCCTCCATGGTCGTCGCCATCCCACTGGGCCGGCTGAAAATGAGAGCTTTTCAGCGTTGGTTTCATATGAAACAGAGGGGTAGCCCCCCTCAACGTCAACAAGTGAGAATCACCCCATCCTGCCTTCATGCTCTGAGGCCGTGGACAAACACAATGGCCCTCAGCAAGGGGGTTCCCCTGGGCCGAGCCTTGTCACGCATAGTGGTCACGACAGACACCTCACTAGCCATGTTTCCATCAAGGTTTCTTGATGCGCATTTTGAAGTATTGCATCAGAAAAGGTGAATGGAAACGGCACGATTC
Organism: Garcialebias charrua; assembly: GCA_038048925.1. Lineage (NCBI taxonomy): Eukaryota > Metazoa > Chordata > Actinopteri > Cyprinodontiformes > Rivulidae > Garcialebias > Garcialebias charrua. The sequence goes on along the minus strand of JBBPBX010015507.1, from coordinate 13,602 downwards.
GAATTAACTTCCTCTAATTCGCAAAAAGTTGATACGCTCGCTTGAGGTGGTTTTTAGGTTTTTCGAAACAGAGTTGATGCGCAAAACGAGAGATGGAAACAGATTTGCCGACTCAGTTCTGACGTAGCGAACATTCATGTCATGTGACTGATCAGCTGTTTCCGTTGTAACATCGCTAAAACTAGTTGGCATGACAGAATAAATACAACTTGCCCGAAAGCAACACATTCCTGAAATATTCTCTCCATTTGCCGAGATGTGTGGTTCGGTTCCTGTTTTCAACCGCTACTTCCTGTTTACTGTAGACGTGCGTAACGTTGACGTCTGACATAATGCCACTTTGCGTGGCCTGGTGGATTCGCTTCACGCCAATTGATGGAAACACTTCTGATTCGCATTAATTTTTATTTACATTTTTGCGAATTTTCAAAAATTCGCTCAAAATTCGAATTGAAAATAGATGGAAACACAGTTACTGACTGGGTGGGGATCTGCAGGCACATGCACGTACGTGGCCTTTGGTCCCAGCAGCAACAGGAGCAGTACATAAATCAACTGGAGATGTCTGTTTTTCTCTCTTTAAAACATTTCAACAAGTTGAATTTGATTTCTCAGGAAAATGTGCTGATTCGCAGCGACAACACGTGTGCAATCTCACATCTAAACAAGGAGGGCCTGGGCAGCACAAAATCCCTGCCCCTCCTCCGCCTGACGAGGAAGCTGCTTCAATGGAGCAGCACGCACCTCCCGTCACTAGGGATGCGCGATATAAACGTGCATGGTAGAAACGATAGAAATTTAGCCTACGATAGAGATCTGTCTTCTACCGGCTAACCGCAGAAAATCAGAGTTGTCCGATTTAATCTTTACTTATTTTAGTTTAAAACTGTGCATAAGTGGTGTTGAAGTGTACAATCAGAGTTGTCAGAGTTAATCGATACTTTTTTGTGTTGAAAACTGTGCGTAAGTGGTGTTAAAGCCTTTTCTTTGAGTGCTAATTAACGAAGCTATAAGCTAACTACGTCCGGCCTTGCCGTAGTGTTGCCGTATTCGGACGCATGCACAAAACGCTGTGTTCCGTTGAAAGTTTTTTTTTTGTCGAAAGTTAAAGTAAGCGTTGGTCAGCTTTAGAGAAACCTGCCCTCTGATCTGTGATCGTTACTTTTTTTGTGTTGAAAACTGTGCGTAAGTGGTGTTAAAGTCTTTTCTTCGAGTGCTAAGTAGCGAAGCTAAAAGCTAATTACCTCCCGCTTGCCGTAGTGTTGCCGTATTCGGACGCATGTGCAAAACGCTGCATTCCATAGAAAGTTGTTTTTTTTGTCGAAAGTTAAAGTAAGCGTTGGTCAGCTTTAGAGAAACCTGCCCTCTAATCTGTGAACAGAACGCTGTGTTGTGTGATTTTACCGCGAGACCCTCTGGTCAAAGCCACAGAGGAAACTGGTTGCCTTGTCAGCTCTCCTTAAAGCTGAAGGAGACGTCCTCTGGGTGAAGTGTTTTCAGTGTAAAATGTTGCTCTGTTACTGTTCATTTCTTAAGGTCTATTTATCTGCCATTTCTGCATGTCATGAAGGATGGGGAGGGAAGTCACCCGGCTCCCACCCCCTCGTGATCCGGTTCATGAAGGGAGTGCTGCGTTTGAGCCCTCCTAACAGAACTATAGCTCCCCAGTGGGACCTGAATCTGGTCCTGGACGCTTTCTGTGACACCCCGTTCGAGCCTCTCAAGAATGTGAATATAGATATTTTATCTTATAAAACAGCTCTTCTCTTGGCTCTATGCTCTGCAAAGCGGGTGGGTGACCTTCATGCCCTTTCAGTGCATCAGATGTGCACACAGTTTGCACCTGATGGCTCTAAAGTAAAGTTACGCCCAAATCCGGCCTACGTCCCGAAGGTGCCCTCTCTTTCGTATAAGAGTTTATCTTTTCAGCTTTTAGCTTTTCCTCCACCTCCAGTTGTCACAGTGGAGCAGAAGTGCATGAACGTTCTCTTCACTGTGCATGCATTACGCATTTACATAGAGAAGACGAAGAGCTGGCGCAAAACTAATCAGCTGTTTGTGTGCTTTGCTAAACCTGCTACTGGTAAAGCTTTGTCTAAACAACGCTTCTCCCACTGGGTTACAGAGGCTATTTTTAGAGCATACAGTAGTAAGGGCAAACAAGCACCCAGTGGGGTGCACGCGCATTCAATGAGAGGCCTGGCCACGTCCTGGGCCCTGTTTAAGGGTGTCCCTGTGGCAGACATTTGTTCTGCTGCTAACTGGGCATCTCCTAACACGTTCATTAAATTCTACAGCTTGGATGTCACAACATGTGACATCACCCAGGCTGTTCTTTCTACACAGAGGAGTTGAACGTGCTCTTGTTGTCAGCATAAGGCCTACACTCTCTTCTTATGTATTTCCGGGGCGTGATGGTATGTTCCCATACGTATCTGTTGCACCATAGTGATCCGACTGAAAGGGAACTGGAGGTTATGCACCATAACCATGTTCCCTGAAGGAGGGGAACAAGGTGCAACACAGGTCGACCCCTTCAATGCTTTAATACAAGCTCGGCGAAGTGCTTGCAGATGAGGAAATGAGGAGTGCTGCATGCTTTATAGTAGGAGGGCGGAGCCTCCTACTCATGCAGCAATCTCATTGGCCTGAGACAGGCGTGTTGAAAGTGTCTTCACAGGTGAACGCGCAGGGGCGCATTTCCCATACATATCTGTTGCACCTTGTTCCCCTCCTTCAGGGAACATTGGTTATGGTGCATAACCTCCAGGTTCAACTCTAGACCTTTCTGTGTGGAGATTAAATGTTCTCCCCGAGCACACGTGGGTTTTCTCCAGGTACTCTGGTTTCTTCCCACAGACCAAAAACATGCATGTTTATTTTAATTGGTAACTCTAAACTGTTCCATTTCATTTCATTTATTTATTTATTTAAGTTAGGACAATGCATATTAATCAACATAACAGCAGTTAGCATCAATGTAAATATGCCGGAGTTAGCACAATAGCTAATTTGCATTCCTGTAACCCAAACTAAATTATAATTATCTGGCAACACTGCATGGACTTGTGACCTGCACAGTGACTGCTGTAAATACGTAGGTACCAACTCCCTGCAACCCGGAAAGGAGAAAAAAATAAAATGGATGGATGGATGTGCAGAAGCAAAAATAACAAGGCCATGTATTAGGTCAATAATAAAAATTGTTAACAATTACAAAGTTACATGAACTATGTGTTTATTATGTAAAAATCTGCTCTTTGCTGGAGCGTTTATTAAAAAGTTAAAACGTTAAACTCAATCTCATCCTGTAAAGTTAATAATTAGCAAACATTACACAAACATTCCACTGTCTTCTCTGCTGAAACATGTACTCCACTCCCCCTGTTCCCAGTGAAGGGACGGTCCCTGTGAAGCATCTCTGAGGGCTTATTTAGACTAACAAATATCATCATACTGATGGAGCAGCATTACACGCTACAAATGACTTTCTTTATTAAGAGCTGCCTATAAAAAAGATGTGCAGAAAGGTCCATCTTCAGCAAGAGTCTAGAAATAAAGCTGAGCGTAAGTGATGCGTTTGCAGATTTAACCCCTTAATGTGTAGTAAGACTAAAGTCTATACTCAAAGAGTCTAATATAAAATATAAAAAAAAAAATCTTGAGTTTTGAGGGACATGACAATTTATTCTTTGCTCCACTGTGGCTGAAGGTTGTTTGGCTGACGCTAATTACAAACTTTCACGCTAAAGTTGAACGGAACAGCTGAAGTGTGATTTTTGATTTATTAACTGGCAAAATGAAACCTTTATGTGACAAAATTACTTGTTTTCTCCTCTCACTCAGTGCACAACCTGTTAAAGAAACAAACCACAGCAGCAACACAATGCAGGTGCACGCTGCTCATTCACAGAGGCGTTAAAATGTGCCACTGTTCAGAATAGTCCTTTAAGTTTCATAATTTGTTAGATTTAAGTTACAAACCGGATTCCCAAAAAGTTGGGACACTAAACAAATTGTGAATAAAAACTGAATGCAATGATGTGGAGGTGCCAACATCTAATATTTTATTCAGAATAGAACACAAATCACAGATCAAAAGTTTAAACTGAGAGAATGTATCATTTTAAGGGAAAAATATGTTGTTTCAAAATTTCATGGCATCAACAAATCCCAAAAAAGTTGGGACAAGTCCATTTTTACCACTGTGTGCATCCCCCCTTCTTCTTACAACACTCAACAGACGTCTGGGGACAGAGGAGACCAGTTTCTCAAGTTTAGAAATAGGAATGCTCTCCCATTCATGTCTAATACAGGCCTCTAACTGTTCAATCGTCTTGGGCCTTCTTTGTTGCACCTTCCTCTTTATGATGCACCAAATGTTCTCTATAGGTGAAAGATCTGGACTGCAGGCTGGACATTTCAGTACCCGGATCCTTCTCCTACGTAGCCATGATGTTGTGATTGCTGCAGAATGTGGTCTGGCATTATCTTGTTGAAAAATGCAGGGTCTTCCCTGAAAGAGATGACGTCTAGATGGAGCATATGTTGTTCTAGAACCTGAACATAGTTCTCTGCATTAATGGTGCCTTTCCAGACATGCAAGCTGCCCATGCCACAAGCGCTCATGCAACCCCATACCATCAGTGATGCAGGCTTCTGAACGGAGCGTTGATAACAACTTGGGCTATCCTTGTCCTCTCTGGTCCGGATGACATGGCGTCCCAGTGTTCCATAAAGAACTTCAAATCGTGACTCATCTGACCACAGAACAGTCTTCCATTTTGCCACACTCCATTTTAAATGACCCCTGGCCCAGTGCAAACGTCTGAGCTTGTGGAGCTTGCTTAGAAATGGCTTCCTCTTTGCACTGTAGAGTTTCAGCTGGCAACGGCGGATGGCACGGTGGATTGTGTTCACTGACAATGCTTTCTGGAAGTATTCCTGAGCCCATTCTGTTATTTCCTTGACAGTGGCATTCCTGTTTGAGGTGCAGTGACGTTTAAGGGCCCGGAGATCACGAGCATCCAGTAGAGTTTTACGGCCTTGACCCTTACGCACAGCGATTGTTCCAGATTCTCTGAATCTTTTGATGATGTTATGCACGGTTGATGATGATAACTTAAAAGTCTTTGCTATTTTACGCTGGGTAACACCATTCTGGTATTGCTGCACTATCTTTCTGCGCAACAATGGTGGAATTGGTGATCCTCTTACCATCTTGGCTTCTGAGAGACACTGACACTCTGAGAAGCTCTTTTTATACCCAATCATGTTGTCAATTGACCTAATTAGTGTTAATTGGTCTTCCAGATGTTCGTTATATGCTCAATTTCCTTTTTCCAGCCACTTATTGCTACTTGTCCCAACTTTTTGGGGATTTGTTGACACTGTGAAATTTTGAATCAACATATTTTTCCTTTAAAATTGTTACATTTACTCAGATTAAACTTTTGATCTGTCATCTATGTTCTATTACGAATAAAATATTGACATTTGCCATCTCCACATCATTGCATTCAGTTTTTATTCACAATGTGTTTAGTGTCCCTACTTTTTGGGAATCCGGTTTGTAGATTCAGACCAGCTTCTCAATAATTATCGATGATCAGCTTGGTTATTACACCTGGATATTAGCCTAAAATGTTTGGAGCTCGTGTGGATGGGTCAAAATACAGATGTGGTGCTTATGAGGCAGGCTGGAGGAGTCTGCAACAAATGTGAACATTTTGAGACACTATGAAGATTGTCTTGCCAATGCTGGTCACCAACAGTCACAGCCCAGTGAGACACTATCTCACAGTCTCAGGCAGTCGGAATGGAGCAGGTCGAGGATTTTCAGATAAATTACAGCAGTGATGAAGGTATTATTGCATGTTTTGCTGACGATCGAAAAGAAAGACCATGTTAAGCTGTCAGTTTCCAAATTGGTATTTGTTCAGACTTGGAATGAGAATGGACTTGGAATGTTCCGAATGAGATCATCAGAGGTACAGCACAGGTTGAACAACTGGGAAATAGTAATAGAGGCCAGACTGAGATGGTTTGGACATGTCCAGAGGAGGGACAGTGGGTATATTGGTAGAAGAATGTTAGAAATGCAGCTGCCAGGAAAAAGACAAAGAGGAGATATACAGTAAGGATGCAGTTAGAGAGGACATTCATTCAACCTTTATTTATACAGGCTAATCCCATTGAGCCTCGAGGACTCATTTACAAGAGAGACCTGGAAATGGACATGGAGGTAGTTGGAGTGAGGACAGAGGATGCAAAGGGCAGAGTGAGATGGAGGAGGATCAGATGACTCGCTGTGGTGACCCTTGAAGACGGAAAAGCTGAAAGAAGAAGAAAATTTGATCCGACTTATCTGTAGTCATGACGTACATGTGAAGACTTAAAGAAAGTGTGACTGGGCTCTCTCAGGGAAAGGGGTGGGGAGATCTGAGATGTTTTAACTTAACTGGTTTAGAATCAAAGTTTGTTTACATGTGAGAAGCTAGCTCCATTGAGCACAAAATGGAGGAAACAGGTGATATACGGTAGTACTCTGATCGTATTTAAAGATGGCAGACCAGATATATTGTGGCTATGACTGTAGAGATTCAATGAGACTTTATGTTTCAAAGTTGCTAAACTTTGACACAAGCTGACTTTTTTTTTAAATAGTACAAAATAAAGAATTTTTGTCATAAATTAAACTAAATAATGTCTAGATTTGTTACCAAATTAATTTTTTAATCAGTTTTTATTTTTTTTACTGATTGGTATTTTAGAACACACACGCAACAACATACAACCTCCCACACTACCCCTCTCATATCAGATAAGCCACAGAAATATATTAACAGGCATTGACATACTTTCAATTTAAGATACAAATGCCTAAGTGTTTAGCCATCACTGTGTGAGAGGCGGGGGACACCCTAGACAGGTCTCCAGTCCACCACAGGGACACATACAGTAGAGACAAACAACCATTCACTCTCTTACTCACACCTAGAGACAATTTTAGTTAACATTCAGCAAATATGCAAACTTCACCTGGAAAGGTTCCTGGCCAGGATTCGGTATGCCGACCTTCTCGCTGACAGGCAGCAGCTCTACCAGTTGTGCCACCTGTTTCTGATACCTGTTGCTATCAAACCAACCACCCTTGGTTACTGGTTGGTCTCTGCTGTCGCTAACTTACAGAGAGAGTTGAGAACAAGCAGGCCTTGATGACTTTCAGACTCAGCGGATAGGCCAGATCTTTATCATATGTTCAGTTCTTACAAAAGGAACTACCAGAGCTTGGAACTAAATTAATTTTTAACTAACATCAACATCACATTGCAGCTGTGATGTCTAAGTGAAATACTGATACAACCACTGCTGTGGTACAGTATTTATACAAGTAAAGGCACCAACATCATAAAGATTACCACTCTGACACTACTATCTGTACACTTGAATGCTAATCGTTTTCCTCCCCTTAAAATTATAGACTTTAGCTCAAATACTTATGACCAAATTAAACCAATATTGAAAATGATTATAGCTTATGTTAAATGATGGGTTTATAGAATAAAGGGAGGAGAAAACAGGCCAGTGTCATGTGCATGGCGGATGGAGGTGTAAGAAATGAACATATCATGGCACAAAATTCACCAGATTAGGAAAAAGTTGCAC
>JBBPBX010015506.1:0-43859 GCA_038048925.1 Garcialebias charrua | reverse complement strand
CGAGGAGCTTTTTATTTCTGTCTCAGTAGAGCAGACTTGACTGGTCGTGAAGGAATTGTCGCAAACACACAGCTACAATGAGTTTCTCTTCCATAGTCCATGACTCCGCGGGTTTTTTCTGTGTCCCACAAACAATACGTCACATGCGCAATCGTTTCCGCGTCACTGGTTTCCGCGTCACATAGGGACTCTCCCCCTGACCCCCTCTCTTCTCCCCCGACTCTCCCTGATTGGTTGACACACCAACCAATCAGGTAGAGTTGAGCGGCGTTTGAAAGTTTGAACCGCGAAATCTTCAGCATGCTGAATGCGCGGTTTGGAGGCTGAAGCCGGTTCACGTGCACGGAAAACGCTTTCCAGCACGCTCAACACGCACGCGACGTGACGCCCGACGCCAAGACGCGGCTGGAAGCGCGTCCCCCATTGACTTTGCATGTAAACTGGACGCTCCTGCTGCTGAAAAGCTGTTCGGTGTGACCACACCATAAAACTGTCGCGCGGCTCAACTGCCTCACACAGTCTCATACAGAGGTAGGTGATCAGAGATGGATCAGTTAAAAAAATGAATCAGAAAAATGAATAATTCCTGCAGGAACAGAGGAAGCTGAAACACCAGAAGCTTCAGGGTCAGCAGGTCAACTTGTTAAAAATTATTTTTATACTTGGAGACTGAATACTTTACTTAATAAAGTAATTTCAGTAAAATTACCCCTTGTCGTTTTTAATTTTTTTAATATAATACTGCAAAGCAACATGTTAAGTTAATTTTGTCAAATAAAAAAATTTCGATTTTTTTTTTTTTGTTATATCACGAAATTTATCGTTAAAGCTCCCCTGACATCATCTTTTAACTTTCCATAAAATGGCACAACATATATATATATTAAGGTTGACCTCTGATCGTTTTTGCTAAAACAATGTTAAATTAATGAAAATTCCTCTCAAAAATAGTTTAAAATTAGCGCCGTTTTTTTACATGGTAAATACGGATTTTCCCGTCGCGTGATTATGACGTCACATCTAGAGTCGGCTCCAACGCGCACATTGAATACAATGTAGGAAGATGCAAACGCATCCGTCCAATTTAGCCATTTAAAACTTTAGATTTTAGCGGTTTGTCTTCAGAGAAGCCAAAGTTATTTCGAGTAAACAGCAGGTTATAATTTTTTTTCTGCTGCTGCTGTTTTTTGTAGACTTTTAACTTCAGGAAGTGAGCAGCTGTGTGATGACTTACAGGAGCTGCAAGTTGAGAGGCAGAAGGAATTCTACAACATCTACAGTAAATCGTTTCCACAGCACTGAAATGGTAATATAATAGTTAATGTTTGTAATAATTATTCAACATTAAGATTCAAGATTCAAGATTCAAGATTCAAGAGCTTTTATTAACATTGCACCAGTTTTCACCAATACAGCGTGATTATGTATGCACAGTCATCCTGAAGATTGGGTGAGTGTGTAAAGCTGCTGCTTATTCAGAACACATGACATTTTCTTCAGCGCGGCCTCTCTCATCCGTTTCGGGATGAAGGTCAAAGGTGTGAAAAAAAGGAAAGTACCATGAGGGTCACAGCGTTGGTATTAAAAAAATGTATCACATTTTGTCTGCCAAGACACCGCATGACACAGTAAAAACTATACCAAGAAGCACATTTAGACAGTTACATGTTGCATGTTGAGACTGAGGCAGGGAGGTTTCTGTCCATGAGACATTCCAGAACGCTCATAGAAAAGTTCTCCGGGGGGGGGGGGTGGCAGACAAGACAAGAGAGCAGCTGTTTTGCCCACAGTAAAGCACATCTCAGGAGAAATTAGATATCCAGCCTTTTTCAAGGCTGTTTCCAAGGGAGTCAGATAAGAATTGACAAATATTTTCACTTCAGGCTCACATTGTAATTTCTGTAGCCTTCAGTCTGTAAGGGCGACTCTGTTCCAAGTGATCCAATTCGGGACTTTTTCCACTGATCCAAGCTCTGACCTCAGATGTTGACCACAGCGTCCAGAGTCCCAATCCGAGGGTGATCTGTTCACCCTCTGGATAAGCTCGCAAACAGCTGATTTCTCGAGGTCACCGCGCAGACCAGACGTCGGGTGCTCCAGGCATTAAGTCCTGCTGAAGTCTCCCTCTTTTGCGATAGACCAGTGCTCCACAAACGCCAAAAAGCAAAGCGCTGCCATCGTAATCCAATATAATCCAGATTCTTCACCTCCACAGAGCACAGCACAGAGAGCGAGACGCACACCATCCACACCCACAGGAATCCATGGCGTATCCTCTTCGTCACTCTGTGAGGGTGGACCGGCTCCCCTTTGCCGTTCTTCTGTAGAAATCTTGTTCGTAGAATCGAATGCCCAAACCTCCAATCCATCTTAATTTGCGTTCGAGGTGCTTAGCTGAGGAGCTGCAGGCAGCAGGGGGGGGGGGGAGGACGGGAGAGGAAAGGACTAGCGACTGCCTCCGTCGAGAGCCAAGGTTGAAAGAATTAATTTTAATTTATAGTTTAAAAAATTAGTCCCTTTTAAAATATCTGTTAAATATTTTAATGTTTATTCTAACATACGTTCTGAAAAACATCATTCATATTTCCAGTTGAAATTTGCATGTTTACATGCACTAAATGTTCACTAAAAATAAAAATAAAATGTTTATATGTCAATCATTAAATTTAAAAATAAATTTATATCAAATACCGTCAAAAAACATAAATTTCCATAGCTGTTTTAATAAAAATATCAGTTTGTGTTTTCAGGTTTCCAGGTCTCCAGTCCATCACAGGGACACCTGGACAGGTCTCCAGTCCATCACAGGGACACCTGGACAGGTCTCCAGTCCATCACAGGGACACCTGGACAGGTCTCCAGTCAAGACATCTCAGCTGCATTTTTTTGACCAAACAGGATGGTTTAAATCAAACGGATTCATAAAGATGCATCTAAAATTGTTTTTGTTTTTTAATAAATGTAAATTTACAACAAAATAAAAAAATCTTGATGGATAAAAATACACAAATAAAAACTAGTTAAAAATATACAAGCATTAATTTTGGCACCATATGCAGATTCTATAAGATTTCATCAAAAATAAACCTTTAACAATTTTAATAAAAACTGAACAAGTCAAAAGGATGCTGGTTTACTTTCTTTCCTAAACATGTCACCATAAAACATTTTTTAGTTTGTAGCCTTAAAAAAGACAACACTCAAATGAAGCATCACAAAATGTTTATTCTCATAGTTTGAATTAGCTTGTTTTCACTTTAACAGCAGGGTCGTGTTCTCCCTCTTCGTTTCTGTTGTTTTAGTTCTCCATGGGCAAGAAGAGTTGAACAAAGAGACGTGTCAGCGGATTCGGATGACGTGTAGGGAGATTTGATCACATCATCCAACACCTTAAACAGAAAAGCGGGGCTTTGTTATATATGTACCAGTAATAAAGTATTTATATGATTTAAAAAAATTGGGGTGAATATCATTTATTGTTTGAATTGACAGGTTTCCAGTCCATCACAGGGACACCTGGACAGGTGTCCAGTCAAGACATCTCAGCTGCATTTTTTGGACCAAACAGGACGGATGAAATCAAACTGATTCAAACATCTAAAAGTGTTTTTGTTTAAAATAAATGTAAATTTACAACAAAATAAAAAAATATTGATGGATAAAAATACACAAATAAAAAAAAAATTCAGAACGTATGTTAGAATAAACATTAAAATATTTAACAGATATTTTAAAAGGGACAAATTTTTTAAAGACCGTGTAAAGTGAATTTCAACATTTTCTTCAATAAACATTATAAATGTCATAATTGTAATCTTGTAAATGAGTAAAAAGTCTCAAAATTGTAGCTCAATTAATTTTGGAGTTATAGAGCAAACTGTGTATAAACATATTTCTATTTCAGGATTTTTTAGGCGTGTTTTAAACGGGACCGCGTTTCGTCACGCGGTCCTCATTAGTATAGCCCCACCCCCTGCAGCTCCAGCCGTATAAATTCGCCTCGGTGGAGCCGTTCACTCGCGAATCGCAGATAGCATCAGATAGCAATAGCATAGATATTTTGTTCATTGTTAGCTAGCTAATCAATTATGCCTCGTTCGTGCATCTTCCCTGGATGTCGTAATGGTCAGGGCACCCGTACAAATCATAACATGTTTTTATACTGCGTCGTTTTATGCTGAGTATCTGTAATGCCTGGTTAGGACAATGGTTAGAGCGCTTGCCTTCCGTCCCAAAGCCCACGGGTTCAAATCCCGCATGGTGCAACTCTTTTTTTTTTTTTTATTCATTCCAGATTAAAAACACACAAGAAAACTATTTACAAAAACAGCGTAACTCTTGGAAAAAGTAGCTGCTGTTACAGACAGAACTCGGATAAAAACAGAGCAGGTTTACTGGCTCTGCTGTCTGCCTCTCCACTGTGGGACACGAGCAGGACGAGCGCAGCTGCCTGAAACCACGCCCACGCACTGACACGCCCCTAGCGTTCCAGACCAAGGCAAAATCATGTTTTTTCATGATTTTTGAGACTTAATTTTATAAGGTAAACAATGTTTTTAATCAGTCAGATTTAAATGGGTGATTAATAACACATATTTATGCCATGTGACAAACTAAAAACACATTTAATTTCACTTTACACGGTCTTTAAACTATAAATTAATGTTGAATAATTATTACAAACATTAACTAATATATTACCATTTCAGTGCTGTGGAAACGATTTAGATGTTGTAGAATTCCTTCTGCCTCTCAACTTGCAGCTCCTGTAAGTCATCACACAGTTGCTCACTTCCTGAAGTTAAAAGTCTACAAAAAACAGCAGCAGCAGAAAAGAAAATTATAACCTGCTGTTTACTCGAAATAACTTTGGCTTCTCTGAAGACAAACCGCTAAAATCTAAAGTTTTAAATGGCTAAATTGGACGGATGCGTTTGCATCTTCATACATTGTATTCAATGTGTGCGTTGGAGCCGACTCTAGATGTGACGTCATAATCACGCGACGGGAAAATCCGTATTTACCATGTAAAAAAAACAGTGCTAATAGACCTTTTACCAGTTGACATCATCGCGCATGCGCACTCGCATTTTTCGAGAATCAACCGGAAGCTAGGGCACTCAACTGGAGTTTGTTCATTACTGCCAACGGTCGCGGTGGGGAAATATGACTTTTATTGTGTTTATAATTGTTCCAGGCACCGTAAACGAGTAAAAGAAAAAGGTGAGACTTGTTCGTTTTACAACGTCCCTCTAGGAAAGTCGAGTAAAACGACTAAAAGAAGGAAGATGTGGAGGAAACCGGTAGCACCGGTACCGACCGGTACCGGCAGGATTTCACCCCGGCACGAAGCATCAACGTGTGTAATCAGCATTTTTTATCTGGCATGGACATTAATGATCCAAGCTCCGTGGATTACGTTCCTACATTACATCTTGGATATGGGAAACAGACAAAACAGAGAACAATCTCCCGCAGCAGAATGCTACTGGACAGCTGCTAAGCTAGCAGCAGCTAGTTAGTTCTACAAGACCTCGTTGTTCTTCGGTCCGCTGCCTGTGTTGAAGTTTCAACCTGTTTCAACCTGCGACATGCAAAGAGATTCTTCCTTCAACCCCACTAAAGAACAGGTGAGTAAAATGTCAAAACGTGCCGCTCGTAAAAACGAACAGACCTACAGCACTGTTAGCTGTTATCATTTGAAATCTTTCTGCGTTGAAACAATATACAGTATAAGACAAGAAAGTTAATTCTCAATAGTCCAGGTATCAAATCCGCTCATTCTCAATCAGTTCATCTGGACAGTTTCTTTTTAGCAGAAACGTTTCACCCTCACTCCAGAGGGCTTCCTCAGTCAGAGTAGTCCAAAGCACACTGAAGTTAACCCACCAAGTAAGCAACTTATGTGGACCAACCAGTTTGCTGTAGCCAAGATGGTTTCTGGGGGCGTGTCCCTCGTCGACTCCTCCCAGGCAGGCAGACATGTCCAAAGTGGTTCAAGACAAGAAAGTTAATTCTCAATAGTCCAGGTATCAAATCCGCTCATTCTCAATCAGTTCATCTGGACAGTTTCTTTTTAGCAGAAACGTTTCACCCTCACTCCAGAGGGCTTCCTCAGTCAGAGTAGTCCAAAGCACACTGAAGTTAACCCACCAAGTAAGCAACTTATGTGGACCAACCAGTTTGCTGTAGCCAAGATGGTTTCTGGGGGCGTGTCCCTCGTCGACTCCTCCCAGGAGTATATACAATATACAGTATAGTTTCCACAAGACAAACATGTTTTATTAACATTATTTGAGGTCTAACAGCACTGCATCTTTGAAAACATTTCAGCCTTATTCGCCGTTTTCGCACAGTTTTGCTGGGAGCTTCGGTGAAATGCTGTCACAGAAAAAAAAGCAATCCTGTAATCAATGTATATAAGCATACAGTTTCCTCATCTCGTATCCGCGGCACAATGTTCAGGCATTTTGACCAGTGGTTGTTCACTATTTTAAGAAAACAAGCTTCTAAATTACAACTCGCTATCATTACGAAGCTCCTCGACCCCTTCCCGAGCCCCTGCATCCGGTTAGGGCTTTTCAGGCGAGCTTTGCGTGATGACGTCAACTGGTAAAAGGTCTATTTTAAACTATTTTTGAGAGGAATTTACATTAATTTTACATTGTTTTAGCAAAAACGATCAGAGGTCAACCTTAATATATATATATATATATGTTGTGCCATTTTATGGAAAGTTAAAAGATGATGTCAGGGGAGCTTTAAGTTGGTTAAATAATGTATTAGATGGATGACAATAAGGTTTTCCTAAAATAATTCTCACAGCTTTTTTTTGTAAAATAAAAATAGGCTTTGTTATAGTTTTAAATGCCTTTCCCCAAACTTCAACACAATAAATTAAATGTGGAACAAAAATGGTATTATATAACAAATGCAAAGCTGTCTCATTCAAAAAATCTTTAACTTTATACAGGACCGCAGTAGATCTGGCTAACTTAATTTTTACCGAAGTGATGTGCTGTTTCCACGACAGTTTGTCATCAATTATCACACCCAAAAACTTCACCTCATTAACTCTCTTGACTTCCACACCATCAATTTTTAGAAAAAAATCCATATTCTTTTTTGTATTACTAAATAGCATGCAATTGGTTTTTCCAAGATTCAGTGATAGCTTGTTTAATTTAAACCAGGTTTGTATTTTTGCAAATTCCATTGTTATCAACGCAGTCATTTGTTCAAGGTCACTACCAAAATAAAAGAAGGTAGTATCATCAGCAAACAATATACAATTTAGCAGTTCAGACACCTTCACTAAATCATTTACATATAAAATAAATAACTTTGGTCCGAGTATCGAGCCCTGCGGGACTCCACATGTAATTGGACAGAAATCAGATTTTGTATCGTCAACATACACAAATTGCTTTCTGTCCGTCAAATAACTTTGTATCCACTGCAGAGCTCGCCCTCTAATACCATACCTGTTTAGTTTATTGACAAGAATAGTATGGTCAATAGTGTCAAACGCTTTTCTTAAGTCAACAAATAAACTTATGCAGTGTTGTTTTTGATCTATGGCTGTGGTGATTTTTTCTGTTAATTCCATAAGTGCCATTGATGTGGAATTTTTTGCTCTGAATCCATATTGGCTAGCACTCAAGATGTCGTGTTTTTCAAGAAATTTATCCAATTTGTTTACAAATACTTTTTCAAGAATTTTAGAGAATTGTGGTAACAGTGAAATGGGTCTATAATTGTCAAAAACACCTTTATCACCGTTTTTAAAAATAGGGATCACTTTAGCAATTTTCATATTATCAGGAAATATGCCCTCTGAAAGAGACAAGTTACATATGTAAGTAAATGGTTCAATGACCTGATGTATTATATTTTTTACAACCACCATATCCATATCAACCCAATCCCTAGATCTCTTGTCTGCAAATTTTTCAACTATCAAAATTATTTCCTTATTGTCAATTTCTTGTAAAATCATAGTATCTCCACAGTCTTCAATCAAATAGTTCACATTTCCATCAACACTTGGGATTTCATTTGCAAGATTTGGCCCTATCTTCCCACCATAACCAGAGAAGTACTGAAGTTTTATCACTCAGTCTCTGCCATGCTTCAACTAAACATTCCTGTTTGTCCATTTGTTTCATATTTCATATCTCTAGACCTCACCTGTGTCCATCTCCTTCACCACATGGTGATCACTGGTCACTGATGAAACCCTCTTTGAGTTTAAAATATCTGGCGTTTCTTCCATCAGATCAAAACACCTGTGGTGTATTTTTTTTGTTCATTCCTTTCCCCCTTCAGGCTGCCTTCATGTACTCCAGTGTTTTTTTATTTTATTTTATCAGCTCCAGCACAAACCAAAGAGAGGAGATGCCAACCTGAATGTAGGTCTCTCTTTCACCACCACGTCTTTCTCCACGTCAGCCCTATCGCCAGCTCCCATATGCCTCCATCCACCCCCCTGATTCTACACATCCTTCGACATGCCTTCCTTTCTTCCTCGTTGTAAATCAGACATCTTTAAACTGATGTGGAGGAGGAGGGGATTAATTCCAGCATGCCATGACGTAAATACTTGTTTTTGCTCATTTGCTCAATTTTTTCACCCAAAAGCTTTAAGTGACTCATGCTGAACACAAATCTGTTATTATACAGGGCAGTGAAAAGCAATTTCTTTATATTTTGCTTTACTGAGCTAAATTTTCCATTCTTAAGTAAATCTGATCAAACTGATATTAAAGAAATGTGTTTGAGCCTGGTTAGTAACCATTTGCCTTTGTTACAGTCTGTGTAATGTGAAGTGGGTCCAACTCTTGTCAGTACAGTATTTTTGTTTTATTTGTATAATGACCTCAAGGGTCAGTGAAAAGTGACTTCACAAAAAAAGCATTTCCTTGAAGATGACAAGGTTTAAAGATCGAAAAAAGTACCGGTATGGGAAAGAACAAGCTACTTTTAAAGCTACAACTTTTAAAATCCTTTCAGATCTGTTGCTTACAGTGATAGTTAAGATCTTCTGTGGAAAGATTATAGACGATAAATATCTTACCTGTTGTAGACAGGTCTTTGAATGACCTCAGTTTAGAGAAACAGGGTTGATTTATGGATGACAAGATAATTTTAAGTCACCAAAGTGGAATGCTGCCATTCTGGATTTTCACTGCGGTTCATGTGAATGCGATTTTCTAAACCTTTGCATTTCCTGTTATGTCATTTTTATATTGCCCTTTTCCAAGGGCAAAGGTGGAGCGTTAATGTTTTAGCCTATGCCTGTTGTGTATGTTTGTCTGTACCATTCGGATAGTATTTAATAAATCACTGACCGGATTCATTAGTATTCATTGGGTGTACATCTTCAGCTGAACAACTTTAGGAGTTAATTTCTTTCAAAATGGCCGCCACGTTCAACTGACCTTAGAAAACACAAAAAATGGGCATAACTCAACCAGTTTTATTATCAAGCTTAAATTTGATGTGGAAGTAGCTGAGAGTTATCGTCAACACGCACTTCAAGCGCAACAAATTGCACATCTGTCTTTAAACCTTTACATTATCTGTGCAAGTCAACACTGTTTGTCTGTTAGTAAAATATCTCATAATCCTTGGCTGTACATCTACAACTGACCACCATTTGCAGGTAATTATCTACAGCTAACTGACCTCAGCAGACACAAAATATGGTCAAACTCAGTCAGTTTTACAGATATTGAGTTATAATTTGTTGTGGTAGTATGAGAGTCATTCTTAACACATACCCCAAGTCAGAGTCAGAGTCAGAGAGAATTTATTGTCATTTGCACCGCATGTAGTACATGTGTTGAAAACGAGATTATGTACACAGGGTCCCAGTTACATCCAACAACAAATGCAAGAGAAAAACAATAATAACATCTAGGATTAACTAAGAGAGACATCAGCTAGTAATACACTAAGCCCTAATGTAGTAGAAAAACATCATTATAAACAGCAGCACGAACATGAGCAGATGGTCACAGATGAACGCAGCAACAAGAAACAGATCAGTATCAGCATGATGTGACATTTTGCAGTGTTTATTCTTATTATTTATTTATTCATGAGTCTGACAGCCTCAGGGTAGAAGCTGTTCCTCAGTCTAGTGGTTCTACATTTGATGCTCCTCAACCTCCGTCCCGAGGGGAGTGGTGCAAAGAGTGAGTGTGCTGGGTGAGTGAGGTCTTTCATGATGCAGGTGGCTCTTTTTCTGCATCTGGAGGTGTAGATGTCTGTGATGGTGGGGAGACTGACTCCCACAGACTTCTGTGCAGCCTTCACCACTCTTTGTAGAGCTTTCCTCTCTGCAACTGTGCAGCCTCCATGCCACACGTTGATGCTGGAGCACAGGACGCTCTCCACTGCACACCTGTAGAACGAGGTGAGGACTGAGCTTCTCAGACCGGCTCGTCTCAGCCGTCTGAGGAAGTAGAGTCTCTGATGACCTTTCTTGATCAGGCTGGTGGTGTTATTGCTCCAGCTGAGGTTATCATTCAAGTGTACACCCAGGTACTTGTAACTGGAGACCACCTCCACCGCAGATCCACCTATATACAGTGGGGTGTGGGTGTGTTTGTTCCTTCTGAAGTCCACAATCATCTCCTTCGTCTTCTTCACATTCATGTGAAGGTTGTTCTCTTTGCACCAGCTCTCCAGATGTTCCACCTCCTGTCTGTAGCTGGATTCATCATTATCTGTGATGCATCCCACCACAGCTGTATCATCTGCAAACTTAACAATATGACAGCCTGGAAGTGTGGCTGTACAATCATATGTGAGCAGAGTGAACAGAAGAGGGCTCAGCACACATCCTTGAGGAGAGCCAGTGCTGAGGGTGATGGTGGAAGAGGAGAAGTTGTGGATCTTCACGGACTGTGGTCTGTTTGTTAAGAAGTCTAAGACCCAGTTACAAATAGAGGGGCTTAGTCCAAGTGTAGATAGTTTGTCTATCAGAGTTTGGGGGATCATGGTGTTGAAGGCAGATGTGAAGTCCACAAAGAGCAGACGCACGTATGAGTCCTTCTGATCCAGGTGGGTGAGAGCAGTGTGGACCACAGAGGAGATGGCGTCCTCTGTTGATCGGTTCTCACGGTATGCATATTGATGAGGGTCCTCGCTGATGTTGACGGCTGTCTTGATGTGGGACATGACCAGTTTCTCAAAACATTTAGCGACTATCGGGGTGAGAGCCACCGGTCTATAGTCATTCAGACCAGTCACTGTGGAGCTTTTTGGGACTGGGATGATGGTGGCAGTCTTCAGGCAGGTGGGAACTGACTCCAGTGAAAGTGAGGTGGTGAAGATGTCAGCCAGCACCTCACAGAGCTGGTCCGCACATTCCTTCAGAACTTTCCCTGGGATGTTGTCTGGACCCGTAGCTTTATGAGGGTTGATCCTTCTGAGACTACCTCTCACTTCTGCTGCGGTCACTTTGAGGTGCTCCTCGTCTGGTGATGAGTTGAGTCTGGTGCTAGTTGGTCTGTTTGGATCATCAAAACGTGCATAAAACTTATTGAGGGCATCAGGCAGGGATGGGTCCCTGGGGCATTGTTTGCTTTTGCCCTTGTAGTCTGTTAAGCATTTGATGCCCTGCCACATGCTCCGTGGATCATGTGAGGTGAACTGTCCCTCGATCCTCTGTGCATACGCGGCTTTGGCCTTCTTTATGCCATCATCCAGTTCTCTCCTGCACTTTCTCAACTCCTCAGTATCTTTAGACTTGAATGCAGTGTCCCTGGCTGCCAGCAGGGTGCGGACATCCTTATTTAGCCAGGGTTTTTGATTGGGGTAAAATTTAACACACTTTCTTATGGATACATTTTCAGCACATGTACTGATGTAACCCAGGACAGAGGAAGCATAAAGTTCCAGGTCAACTGAACTTCCATTCGTAGCTGCCTCTTTGAAGACAGACCAGTTTGTGTTTTCGAAGCAGTCTCTTAGCCTCTTAGTCTCTTAAGTGTATTCACTGTTTGACCAAAACAGCTATAACGCCATCATTTCTCAACATAAACTGATCCTAATCTAAAACTCTGACATTAAAGGCAATGAGTAAGATGCATTCCTTCAAGTACCATAATGCTTTCATCAACACGGAAATCTTTGCTTGTTTGCAAGTTTATAAAAATCCAAAGCAACAAATAGCTGTTGTGCTTCTGGTGTGGACTGGAGAAGTTCCCGGAAGAAAGCTACAATCTATCATGCAACAATCAAGAAAACAGCACTCAAATGTACATTATAAAATATTTAAGATTTGAGTCGCTTTAAGGCAGCTGTAATCCAATTTGATCCTGGATTAGCTAGCTTATCATTTCAGTCAGCACTAAATCACGTTTCTCCAAACTGAGGTCGTTCAAAGAGCTTTCTACAACAGGTAAAACATTATTTGTTCATAACCTTTCCGCAGAACCACACTTTAATAGATTTGAACTCCCACCTTCTAGACCAGTTTAAAAACTGACTGTCTGCTTTACTGCAGACAAAATAATAAATAAAAAAATCAGTGTGAGCTTTAAGACTTTTGCACAGATGCTATACCTGTGATTCCTGTGCACACAGCTGCTGGTTGCTATAGCAACATGTCAGCTAACAGCAGCAGCATTTTGCTGTAGGGACAATATCTCATGTGACGCAGCCTATAGATTAAGGAATTAATGTTGTTTTTATTTTCGCAAACCTTACTATGCTTTAAAGCCGCAGGCGAGGTGGAAGTTTAGAGGCGCTACAATCCAGTGAAAACATAAAGTGTCTCAAATTGCTGAACTGATTCCTTTAAATTGTTAACATTAAAATGCTTTTTACTCTTGTGTGACTGTCAGTGTGCCTTGGGGTAATCGCACGAGAGCTAATTCATTATTTATCAAACGTGGTGACTGGAGCTCTAAATTTGACTTTAGTTGCTTTTGACAGGAGGTGTGGGCACATCAGAAGCAACCAAATGTAGATGTGAAGCTTGTTGTTTCAGCATAAATCAATAAACATGTCCATTTTAAAGCTTGAGCCCAACTCATCCCAGGTTGATCAGGCATGGCGTCAAAGAGAGGATGATGTAAAGATATAAGGGAGGTCAATATTAATACTGACCTCTTTACCTTAATTAATTTACTTATTCAGATTGAATAGTAATTTCACGGATTCTTTTTCCGTTTACCCAATATTTCTGTGATCTTTATGATGGTTAAGTAAAACAGAAGCCATAGAGTGACAATGGAAACGTTAACTTAGTTTGGTATGCCAAAGACACTACCATTTATTTAAAATAAATCAACAAAATTAACACCATTACACTTGATTGATAGATTTCACTTTCTTGCAATTTTAATACGTCAGCACATTTAAATTGTAACAACAGACATAAATACAGGATGTCATTATACTTAGTCTGTGGCTCTTAGCTTAAATATAGTTTCCAGCTTAGAATGGAATAAGGAGAGATTTAAGAGGAATAGGGAGAGGTTAAGAGGAAATTATTTGTCTTGACCATGTTACCAGAAATGACACTTTCCATCCGACTTCTGCTAAATTCCAGGTACGTTTGTAAACAGCTCTTTACCTTTTGACGACAGCCCGGTAAGAGAAGACCTTGTAGCTTTTCAGATGCACGGGGTCCTTGCGGGGCCAGTACATCTGAGCTGGTTATTCGTTTACCTTCCAACGTCTCCTGGTTTCGCGTTGGTCATCAGAAAATGCGTCAGCTCCTGGTTTCTGGCTCAAGATAACTTATTCCAGAAAGGAATAAACAAAGTCTGAGCTTACGCTCGGTTCGAAGTGGACTCATAACAACATGTTATTAGTCTTTAACTGAATGACGTGTCCTTAGCGTGTGACTGACGTTCATTCAGTTCTTTGGGAAGACCTCATGCTGAGGCTTACTCCAGCAGACTGAGAAGTGTTCACCGAAGCAAACGTTAATTCTAAAAGTGTTGAGACCAGAAAACAGATTCTTCATTGGTCCGTGGGCCAAGAGGAGTGTGAAAACGTGAAGTGAAAACTCAAGGTTGACAGCAGGTCTGCTTAGATAACAAAGAGGAATGTTTTGGAAAAGTGTCTGAAAGAGAGGAGACATCGCAACGCTACTGAGAGTTTTAGCTGCTCCTCAGAATAAAACAAAACTGAACAAGTCAGTTTGACACATTATTCACCTCTGACACTTATTAAACACTTCCATTTGGTCAAGTAACACAATAATGCTTCACATTTAAAGAATAATACAGCATATAACATATATCATGAAAATGACAAAAGGACGGCCAGAGGCGAATAGTCCTGAAATGATGACAGAATGTTTATTCAGCTGTGCTCCTCTGAAAAGTCAGTGGAATTCCCCAGTAGCAGGTTTGGGAGGGGATGAGAGCATCTGGTTTACAAAACTTCTACAGGCGTGTTGAGATAAGACGGCCTATCAAGGCCAGTCGGGGAGCTGAATGTCAGATAAACACGATTGTTTTGGGAACAGGCAGACCTTTAATGACATCTACCTTCAGTCTGTGTCGGTCCACTCGCTTCCAACCAAAAATGTCCAAATTAAAATGACCACTCCGATGGAACATGCCTTAGAAAATCCCCGAGATCTAATCCATACAGCCAAAAGTCTGGGTTTTCGAGACATGAACCAAGCCATCATGTAAGGCAGGCAGCCTGACCAGGTCCAGATTTGCTGCTGACGTCTTCCTTTTGTGTTGATAGACCAGGAACCAGCCAAATCCAAAAAGCAGGAACCAGTTATCATAAATCCAATTAAATATGCTCCTTAAGATCCACAGATGACAGCAGAGATAGACACGTCATCAAGTCTTCCAAGTCGATGAGATATCCAGCTGAGTGCATGCCAACAGGGCAAATCGGCTCGCCTACAGTCTGTCTTCTTTTTGAAGAAATGTTATCAGTTGTGATGAGGGACCAACTGACCAAATTGAAGTCCGTTGTTATGATTCGGAAGATTTTGTAGAAGAGACGCTCTCAGACAGTTTCACAGACAAGACAAAGCAAAAGCAAAGTGGAGACCAAGAGGAGACGTCCGCCCTTGAGAAGAGCAAGTGTTGAAACTTGGTTCAAGATGGCTACCACAGCCAACTGACTTTAATAAACACAAATAGCTACAAATCTAAAAAAAATAAAATAAAAATTACAGATATTGACCTAAAATTTGGTCTGGTAGGAGCTGAGAATGACCCTCAACTTATAAATGTTAGCACTCAGATCGTACAAGCGCTTTGTTTACAATTTTACCATTAGAGATCTGGAATCAGCTCTGCCTGTTAGCAAAATTAATAAACCACTAAATGGATTTAATTAAAACTTTAAGAAAATAATCATTAGATGGATGCCTGCAACTACAGTAATTTAATTTTGGAGTTGACCCAATCCAAGATGACCACCACAGGCAACTGACCTTAAAAACTCAAATATGGCTAAAATTTAGTCAGTCGCACAGATATTACACTAAAGTTTGGGGTGATAGTAGCTGAGAGTCATTTGCAACACATATTACAAATGCTACTTTTTACGCAAAAGTTCTGCTAAAACCTTAAGCAATAACTGTTGGAGTCAATTTTGTTTGTTAGCAAAATATTTAGGGACAGATTTGAAAGAAACTTCTTAAGTTAACCACTGAATATACATCTACAACTGATTATTTTGGAATCAGTCCAATTCATGGTGTCCTCCATAGCGACTCAACATTAGTATGTTACTCAATACCCAGATAGTACGTGACCAAAAAGAGCATCTCCAAGACCAGCAAAAGCAAAAAGTGTATTTACAAAATGTGAAATCAACAGTAGAGCTGCAACTCAGGTGGGAGGGACTGGAAACCTGGAGAGTAAGGACAATAATTACTGTAATATGATGGTTTGGATCCTTGAGGATGATTCAAGATTTGTTAATCTCTTACTATTGAAGGAAAAGGTCATCGCATGAGTGAGGGTCCAATGGTTCCAGGAGGAGGTCCCAGAAAGGTTGCATAGATCAGTGGGCAGCTGGTGTAAGGCGAGGAACGGCACAGGAGGAACAGCCAGTGCTGAAACACGTGAGACAAGGTTTTAGTCTTTACAAAACACTATGAATGGTAAAGTGGCCAGGAACACAAGTACTGGTAGGCAGATAATGCACCAGCATCGGACTGGAGTCATCACCTGCCACTTATACTCCTACAACTCATAAGGAGAATGGTCTGCAGGTATAAGCCTGTTGGCGCCATCTGGTGTCGAAGAGCTATAGGGAGAAAAACTGGAACTCCTACAGTCAACAAATAAATGTCTTTAAAGTGAGACTAAACCCAGGTTGAGACGGTAACTCCTCCTTCCAAAATCTCCCTGAAAATGGGCGTGTCGAGAGACAAGGAGGGGTGGAGGTAGAGTTGTGCTTTTGTTCACGCCTCCACCTGCAACAACCTAAAACAAATTAAACCTCTAGCCAACAACATACACCAAGCAACAACAAAGAATAAACATGTAGATGTATTTATCTATTCCACCCATTCCATCCAAAACCAAAGGCCTAAAAAAATGAAAATGAAAAGAAAAATAAAACCGCTTGTCAGGAGTGAAATGCAGCACTTCCATATAAGGTATGCACTTCTCATCTCTGCAGGGGATTGGCTCTGCTTGAACCACCTTTGTGACATCAGAGTGTACAAGACACATCAGAGTGAACAGTCCTGACCAATATGAAAATTAAGGTGCAATAACCTCTGTTCAACCCAAAGGACTACCGTAAACACAGTTTTAGACCAAATATTGCCAAATATTGCCAATTTACACAGATATGCACAATTATGTGAAAATAAACACAGCCATAGTGCTAGATAATATTTTAAACACATTCTAGGGAGTTTATCAGCTAAAAAAAGTTAATTTTGGGTTTAGTCGCACTTTAACTTGGTTTTCACATACTGAGCTAAACTTTGATGTGGTAGTAGCTGAGAGTCAATCACAACATACTCTGAGCTTGGCATCCAATAATGTTACTGTGATCTTTTCTTTCAATATTTAACCATAACAGCTACACAAGATAGTCGAAAACTGACATGAAAGATGACCGGTGATGTGCATTCCTTCAAGGAGTGCTAGCCTTTAATTTAAAGCTGAATTTCAGTATGTATTTATGAGTGCCATGCCTTACAGTGATGCATCCTTATTCCCTTGCTGTTTCCACTTTTTTCACACACTCCTCTTATCCCCCTCACTGTCATTTTTCTTTTAATCCTCTTTTCCTCTTCCCTCCCCTGCATCACTTTCCTTTTTTTTTTTCTTCCTGTTTCAATAAACAGGAAGTTTGTTGCTCGCTGGAAACTGTGTGGGTTCTTGTTTGACGCACTCAGCGTAGCTAAAGGAGAAAGTGGAGCCCAGGAATCCACAGAAAAGCAGCTGCTTGTTTTTATCCGTGTATGATTCACCGTCTGTGACACAGCCGTCCAAAAACCAATACAATGATTGACATGAAAAATAGATCAAAAATGAGAGAACGGGGAAAAGGGTAGGAGGAGAGACCGTCTGGTTTGGTGTGATTTACAGCAGCTAAGCTTTGTCTGTTTGGGAAAACGATTGCTTCAGAGAATGGAGAGGAAAAGATAGGAAAAAGAAAAAGAAGCTGTGATCGTAAAAGATCAAATTAAAACTGGAGACAAGGCAAAATTAGAACTGAAGATTGGATATGGGAGAGACAGGGAGCGAGATAAACAGAACAAAACAAGATGAGGGGAGGAAAAAAGAAGGATGGGAGGGATGGAAAAGATTATTCACGCTCACAACCAGATCGCATTAACACAGACTGAGAGCAAGGATGGAGGAGATCGAAGAGGGAGATGTGGAGAAGAAAGGGGAATAGAAATCAGGAAATATAAATATGTCAATGCCATGGCTCAAGCTTTTTTCCCCCAGAATAACTCTATGGTTTTTATACAATGAGACATTTTCACGTATGGAAAACTGGAACGAAAAGTGGTAGCAATTAGGAAAGTATTAAACCTGCAACAGAAGGGACGTGTCTAATGCATCGAACATTAAACAATCACATTTATGAGATATGATCATATTTAGAAGTAATTTTCTAGCTAAATCGTGTATTTTAACATGAAAACACTGTTATTTAACAGGTCTCATGCAATTTATAAACAGAACAACATGAGAACAGATTCTCTCGTTATTTAAGATATTTTTCTTGCAGAACTGCTTAACACCTGACACCTTTCACATCAGAGTTTTAAACTAATACCACCTCATGTCATCTCCCCTGATCTGTTAACAATCAAAGTTTGTGCTAAAAATCAGTCTCAGCAACAATCATACCAGATTTTAGGTCATTGTGTGTGAAGTTGATTACCGTATTTTTCAGACTATAAGGCACAATATCAATGAACAGGTCTGTTTTCATACATAAGGTGCACCCGATTATAAGGTGCATTAAGTGAAACAAGTTCATTTTGACAGATTTTTGAGCACCATGTACCACATAAAATCAGTTTGAGTTCAGTAAGCACAACCAGAACTAATACAAAAGGCTCACTGTTGATTTTTGAGAAAATTAAAGGATTTTCAGTGTGCCTTATAGTTTGAACAATACGGTAACAATCATGCTGTCTCATGTCAATGAACTCTGGAGACCATATTGAAATGAGTTCATATATTCACTGATGATTTGAAGACTTGCAGCAACATTTTGACTGTTTCGTAAAGTTCTCAGCTTCTCCTTTTTCAGTTTTCAGCAACAGACCCTGAACTCCTGGAGACCTCATTTTAAAGTGTCTGTGACATTCATCAATCCATCCATCCATCCATCCATCCATCCATCCATCCATCCATCCATCATCTTACGCTTATTCCGAAGTCGGGTCACGGGGGCAGCGGCTTGAGCAGGGAGGTCCAGACATCTCTTTCCACAGCCACCTCTTCCAGTTCTTCTGGGAGGACTCTAAGGCATTCCCAGGCCAACCGAGAGACATAAGCCGTGTTTCCATCAAGGTTTCTAGGTGCGCATTTTGAAGTACCGCAGCAGAAAAGCTTAATGGAAACGGCAAAATCCGTATTTACTTTCTCAAGTTCGCCAAAAAGTTTATACGCTCGCTTGAGGTGGTTTTTGGGATCTTCGAAAATGAGCAGATGCGCAAAACGACAGATGGAAACACATTTGCCGACTCGTGCTGCCGTAGCGAACATTCACGTCACGTGACTGATCAGCTGTTTCCGCTCCGGACAACATGTAACATCGCTAAAACTAGTTGGCATGACAGAATAAATACAACTCGCCCGATAGCAACACGTACCTGAAATATTCTCTCCATTTTGATGAGATGTGTGGCCGGGTTCTGTTTACAACCGCTACTTCCTGTTTACTGTAGACATGCGCAGTGCTGACGTCTGACGTAATGACGCTGACGTCTGACGTAATGACGCTGACGTCTGACGTAATGACGCTGTGCGCGGCTTGGAAGAAGCGCTTCAAGCCAGTAGATGGAAACACTTCTGATCTGCATTAATTTGTATTTACATATTTGCGAGGTAGCTCAAAATTCGAAATGAAAATGGATGGAAACACAGCTATAGTCTCTCCAGCGTGTCCTGGGACTTTCTCTGGGTTTCCTTCCAGTCAGACATGCTCAAAGCACCTCCCTAGGGAGGCACCCAGGGGGCATCCTTACCAGATGCCCGAACCACCTCAACTGGCTCCTCTCGATGTGGAGGAGCAGCAGTTCTACTCTGAGTCTCTCCCGGAAAACTGAGCTTCTCACTTTATGTCTAAGGGAGAGTTTAGCTACCCTGCAGAGGAAACTCATTTCAACAGCCTGTATCTGCAATCTCATTTTTTCGGTCTCTACCCAGAGCTCATGACCATAGGTGAGGGTAGAAACGTAAACCGACCGGTAAACAGAGAGTTTTGCCTTACAGCTCAACTCTTTCTTCACCACTACGAACCGGTACAGAGTCTGCAATACTTCAGATGCTGCACCAATCCGTCTGTCAATCTCACACTCCATCCTTCTGTCACTTGTGAACAAAACCCAGAGATACTTGAACTCCTCCACTTGAGACAGAACCTCGTCTTCGACCCGAAGAGAGCAGTCCACCCTTTTCCAAATGAGGACCATTGCCTCGGATTTGGAGGTGCTTATTCTCATCCCAGCCGCTTCACACTTGGCTGCAAACTGCACCAGCGAGAGCTGAAGATCATGGCACGATAATGCCAACAGGACAACATCATCTGCAAAGAGCAGAGATGGAATCCTGAGGCCACCAAACAGGAATCCTCTGCCTCCTGGCTGCAATGAGAAAATCAGTCCATAAAAGTTATGAACAGAGTCCAACTCCCACCTTGAAGGGGTCCGATTTACTAAATGGACTGTACTTATATAGCACCTTTCCATCTAATCAAGATACACAAAGTTTACAACACAATCTGTATCCTCATTTACCCATTCATACAGCATTCTACCGTTACAAAGAATAATCAGTCCTTTAGATCACATTCATATACTTTGTACCGATGGGACACACACATCGGTGGAAATGAGGGTTCCCTTATCAGTCAGTCTCTCGGTGCAACATACTTGCTATGGGAATTGCGCCCCCGCGATTACCTGAAGGAATACAATCACGCCTTTACGGCTAGGGCGTCAACGTCGCGCCAGAGGCCCCGCCCTCTGGGTATTTAAGCGACTGACGCCCATCCATCTTTCTCTTTTTTGCCCTTCACCTCGCTTAAACCTGAACTACCTCTCTTCGCGGGACTTCTCTGTTGCTTCATCGCTCAACCAGAGGTGAGCTTGCTCCCTACACAGAGCGCACAGAGAATTATTCCTGCGTACTGCTGGACTAGCGAAAGCTAGTCCAGCACATTTTCTCTTAACCCCAAAGTATTTTCTTCTCCTCTCTCCACAGACTGCTTCGCTCGATGGCGCTAACTGCGTCACAACCGCTACCCCTGCTAATTCGTAGCGGGCTAGCCAGCGAAAGCGACACAATGGAGGAGACATCAAAACAAATTAAAAGAAAAAGAATTCTGGAAGGACTCGCTCGCCTTATCTCGGACATGCCTCCGGAGAAAGGAAAGAGAAAGACAAGACTTCCAAGGAAAACCAGCAGGACAACGAGCCCAACTTCGCGTGCCTGTCCTAGCGGATGCGGTTTCTCCCTCGCGGCGACGGACACCCATGAGGCCTGTCCAGTCTGCCTGGGAATGCTACGTGCAAAAACAGCGCAGGATGCGCCCGACTTTTGTCCACACTGCAGCCAGATGCTGGATGCGGTGCTGCGGCACCGGGTTGACCTCGTCGCCAAGGCCATGGGCGCCCCAGCAGTGCCAGCGGATGCGGACACCACTGAGCCCCTCACTCCCACGCCGGAGCTCGAGAACATGGCTCTACACGACAGCACGCGAGTCGAATGGTGGGGCACAGCCCTGACGTGCTGGCTCCTATAGTGGATTTAACAGTCGAATTTGACACTCGAGGCATGATGAACGAGGACGAGATCTCGATTTCAGCCTCAGGTGAATTTTCTGTGGAGGACGCAGATGTCGAACTGGAGGAACAGGGAGAAGAGCTCTCCCAGACCCCCAGTGCTGGGTAGCGCTAATCCAAAAATTAGTTCCGCTATTTCTAAAGCACCAATTAATTTATTTAGGTCCGCAATTTCAAAAGCACTAATGTCTTATGAAAATTAGGGGAAGCTAAATTCTAAACCGCTATTTAAATTCAACAATTGGTAGCCAGCAAGTTATGCAATATTTGCACTACACTGCCAACTAGCGGTCCATATCCTAGATGTTATTACTGTTTTTCTCTTACATTTTGTTGTTGGATGTAACTGGGACCCCGTGTACATAATCTCATCTCATCACATGTACTACATGCGGTGCAAATGACAATAAAGACTCTCTGACTCTGATAATAATATTGTTTGTAATAATAATCATTTTCTTTGAGTATAACCAATAGACAAAATACACACAACAAAACAGACCCTGATTACACCCAAGAGTTCTTTTTTTTCTATTTTAAATCAGTTCTTGAATCCCGGATGATTAAAGGTCCATCAATCAATAATCTGGTAGTTTGTAGTTCATGATCCAGGGTAATATGTCCAGAAAAAAACAAATAGTTTGGTGCAATTTAAGTCCTACCGCACAGCTGCGGTGATCCGGTAGCTTGCCATCCTGGGTGGGAACAGGGGGTGAAAAAAACCCTGACCTAAACAAGGTCATAAACAAAACAAAAATTAGCATTACTATATACACAGGACTAAACTGTTATCAAAAATAGTTAAACATTCACATAGTTAAACATTCACAAAAACAAATAAAATAATTCCAGCAGGTATTTTTCAAGAATCATTCAAATGTCCTGTTAAGCACCTTGGTCAATGCAAGGCATTGCAGGAAGGTGCTATACAAATAAAGTTTATTATTATTATTATTATAACTTCAATTCAAAGACCACATCAACAGTACAGATCAAATTAAAGTTACAGAGATCAAGTTTTAAAGTGCACTTCCAAGTTGTATCCAAGTTTAATTCATATAAGAGTCAATTAAGCTTAATTTACTTCAATATTGTTTCAAAAAACAAATAGTAATTTCTTTTTTCTTGCGCAACCCAAAATAAATTAAACCAATTCCAAATTTCTATAGGCAGTCAACAGATTTAATGAAAAGTAACTAAAATGATCCTAAAAGGATGAAATTACAAAAATCAAAAGATTTATTTAATACTTTACGTATATATATTCTATTCGGCCACGAAATTAACAAAAAGAGAATGATCTTTTAATCACTAAGACCACTTTTAAATCTCAAATACACGGGCGTGTCGCCACCGCATTTCTATTTCATAAAAGGAACCCAAATACATAAAACGAACGACTCACCGTCGAGTGGTTGACACAAAACACCGAATACAATCCTCCGGCCGCGTTAATTTAGCTTGATACAGCGGGGTTCTCTCATGATTTATGAAGACGCCAAGCACAACCAGCTAGCCACAGTGTTAGCAGCAGACAGAGCGGAGTAGAGCCCCGAGTTCACCTCTGACCCGGAAGATGTCAAGATGGAATAGTCCATTTTTAGTAGGGGGATACAGAAATCGACCGGTTTTTGTATTGCGTTTTTAATTATCGTTTTCATCGTAACTATAATTATTTTTATGTTAAATGTACATTAACAAGCATGAGCAATGTTAGGGATGTAGGTGACTGGCCGGGGCGGGCGGGGCCGGGGCCCCTGCTGATTGGGAGCCCCAGGCAACGGCATCATTTGCCTACATGGTAGATCCGCGTCTGTTCTCCCCTCTGCTCCCCCTCCCTCCTCTCTGCTCCCTCACCAAGGGGGGAAAAGGTAAACAAGCAGCTACGAGAGCCAGCGAGAGCCCGTAAATAAGTTTTTTCGTTTTTACTGATAGATAATTAGTTGGTACTGCATTTTAAATAAAAATAGCGCAGATCCGCGTATGAATTATAAAAGTTAGTCAATCCGCTGTAACGCTGACAAATTGTTTAGGTCCGCTATAAGCGGATTAGCGCTCCCTAGCGGTCTGGTGCCCACCTTTGCAGACCCCGGTACCTGTGCTCCCAGAAACTGACTTTTCCATCCCTGCTCTGTTCGACCTGTGCCACAGAGCAGCGGACGCGCTGAACATCCCATGGCCAGAGCCTCTGCCTCGCCAACAGGTCACGAGGCTGGCAGGAAACTATTTTTATTCAAAGCAGCAGGCCGCCACGAGGCAAAGGATGCCCGTGTTCCCGGACTTCCTCACAGAACTAACTCGCACCTGGGCTCAGCCCCGAGCTCCCATGCTCTTACCACTCTCACAGTTCCTCGACGTGGACGGGATGGATGAGGTGGGAATAGCCAACGTGCCTCAAATTGAGGACACGCTGGCGTCTCACCTGGCTCCCAAGTCATCCGGGACAAAACCAACTCTTCCCAGCAAAGCTTGTCGAGCCTCAGCTTCTCTTCTCGAGAAATGCTACAGAGCTCAGGGACTCGCGGCGCGCGCCATGAACGCGTCTGCGTTGATGCAGGCTTACCTAGCTGAAAAACTGCAACAGCTCCAGGTAACAACGGACAAGCAGGCTGCCGCCGACTTGCTGGATGAAGCCCGCAGGGCAACAGACTTCGTGCTCCGCATGATGGGGACAGCCGCTGTTGCTCAAGGCAGAGGCATGGCGGAAGTGGTCATCGCGATACGCCATCTGTGGATGACTTTAACGGATCTCCCCGAGGGACAAAAGGTGCCTTTTCTCCACCACTCGATAGAGCCGACGGGATTATTTGGAAAAGCTTTGGATCGAATTCAGACCAAGCTGGACCAAAGGCGCAAACAGGCTGAAGCTCTCCGGGTGGGCATTCCCAGGAGAAGCTTCGCCCCCCCCAAGGGAGTCTGCTGGAGGCAGACCTGCGCAGCCTCGACACCGCTCGGCAATGCGTGCCCCACCGCAGAAGCGGCCGGCCTACGAGGATGAGCATCGGCAGAGACCACCGCCGGGCCAACCTCGTACCGAGCACGCATGGAGCAAAAACAGGTTTGTCCCCCGCCAGGCGGTCAGACATAGGGCCTCCTCGGCGAACCGGGACGACAGACAAAAACGTGCCTGATGAACCAGGTTCACGTCTTGACTTTACCCGGTCACCCGCCCAAGCGGTACGGGGAATGATCCGCTCATGTCCAGACTTTATTTGTAGCACGGTACAAATGGCTGGTAACTCTGTTGCATGCACAAACCATGTTTTTCCTGCTGTGAGTGACATAAAATCAAACATGTCGTTACACTTAAGCATGAATAAAGCTCAAAAAACGTTCCTCTCTGTTTTATTGACTCAAAAAAAAAAAAGAAACAAACACAAGTAACTTCAGCAGAACAGGTCCCTCTGGCCTGCCAGCCGTCATAAAGGGAGGGGACCGTTTCCCCCCCTCCCTCACGGCTCACGGGGTGTTAGCATAATCAATAAACCCCGGCAGGGTGCCTCTGCTCCGTCTGTAGAGGACAGGCACAGAGGCGTCTGCAAGCAGGCCCCCAACCCCTCATGGAGACAGGTGAGGGGGATCACGTGCTCCAGCCCCCGCTCCATTGTGAACGATGGGGCGGCCAATACACTAACCAAGCAAACACGTGACATGTCTGTGCCTCAGGGAGACGCGCCAACAGAATCTAACGACGGGGGTGCCACGTCAGATGCCCACAGGCGATCACCGGCTTCACACATTCACAAAAGCAATTGTGTTCAGGCTGCTGTGTGTTTAAACAAATCGGAGCTGAATCAGATTCCTCTTCATGTTATTCGAAGGGAACTGGGCTCCTTATCACCAAACAATTTAGTCTGCCAAACACAAAGAATCATCTTCACGTTCTCACGTTGCAGCTGTCCCTTTATTATTCATGAGTGACACCCAATGTTCGAGCAATGATCCCGCAGCATGTGACCCTTCTCACCGTGCTGGTTCAGCTCTGCTCTTAAACAGTTCCCTCCCAACGGGTGAAACACAGGCCCTGTCCGGTTTGTCTGGTTCCAAAGCTCTGTTAAGACCAAGGACCAGTAAACTGGACCCATCCAGGAAACAAATTGGGGTCAGAAGATCTGCTCGTTTACAAAACTCGCAGCTTCTCAGTTTCATGACCCGAAACAAGGAGAGAGAAAACAGACATTATGCTCCTTTTCTGTCTAATAAAGATGACAGGTTGCGTCTGCCCTCGATCATTCTCGATCAGAGCAGCCTTGTAGCACATCAACAAAAAGGCCTTCTCCCAAACTTGGTTGACCTCCAAGGGGTCACGGCTTCCAGGGCCCCTGGAGGGGAATTGGATGCACCAATTGCTCTTCTTCAGGGTCAAACTATGTCACCAGAAGAAGTAGCCTCGCCGCATAGGCCGAGAACTGTTGAAAATTTCAGCTTGTTGGCAGAAAATAACAAGCTGATGGTGTCAGGCCTGCTGGAAAATATGGTAAAAACCATACAAAATGCTCATACTGTATCAACACAGTATCTCTACGCACGGAAGTGGCATATTTTTGAAGCTTGGTGCAGAGAAAGAAATATTATTTCTTACTCATGCGACCTGGCTCAGATCCTGATTTTCCTTCAAAATTTACCGGAAAAAAGGTTGTTCTTTCTCAACGATTAAAGTTTTCCTATCAGCTATTTCAGCCTGTCACGAAGGCTGGGGACACAGGACACCTGGCGCACATCCAATCATAATAAGATTTATGAAGGGCGTGCTTAGGACAAAACCACCCAGCAGGATCCTGACCCCTGGTTGGGACCTTAGCCTGGTCTTGGGGGCTCTATGTGATCCACCATTTGAGCCACTGAGTGAGGTTAAGATAGACTTGTTATCTTATAAAACCGTTCTACTCTTGGCACTTTGCTCGGTGAAACGCGTGGGTGACCTCCATGCATTGTCTGTACACCCAATGTGTACCAGATTCGTCCCTGATGGGTCAAAGGTCACCCTAAGGCCTAATCCCGCATATACCCCCAAGGTCTTGACTCTAAATCACAGAAGTCTGGACTTTGACCTCTCTTCTTTTCCACTGCTCCTGTCCTCACTCAGGAACAGGAAAGGCTGAAGGCTCTCTGCCCCATGAGAGCTTTACGCACTTACATGAAGAGAACAGCCGAATGGAGAAAAACAAATCAACTGTTTGTGTGCTTTGCAGCACCTGCTACCGGAAAGGCCCTATCAAAACTACGCCTTTCACATTGGGTGACTGAGGCCATTGTTACAACCTCACCCTGAGGCTAATCAGGTAAAAAATATGGCACTGGGTGTAACATAAAAAAACTAACAGTTGATGTCAATAAAATAACATGTTTATTTTACAAAGTAGAAAAGAGAAAAAACAATCAGAAAAACACAGGGAAGCTTTAAGCTTCAGGGTCTCCAAGGCCAAAACAACAAACAAAACACCCCCTTCTAACTATAAAGAAAATATATAACTAGCTAGAAGTAAACTTAAAATACAATGGCTAAGCTCCCTAGCTATCCACAAAACAGGAGAAAACAGGTTGGAACAGAAATGGCAGAGAACCCCTACCAGCTTCCCCTGTGAACAGATAAAAAAAACAACATTAGTTAGGCACTCACAAACTATACCAAAAGTGCTCACAGCAAGATCAGTTAAGTTTTACAAACCACACAGACAAGATCACAGCAGATCAAGGCCCAGACAAAAGGGGGCTGACATCTTTGGCATGAAGCTCTTTATGGGGTGGCTGACGAGCTCAAACACTTTTCACCTGTGGCAGCCAGGTAGAACTGAAAAATAGGAGAGAGAGGGCTCCCTCAAGAAAAGAGAGCCCTTAGAGGTCAGTGACCGTAACAGCCATTAAAAGGGCGTACAGTAGCAAAGGTCAACAGGTGCCCTTTGGAGTGCACGCTCACTCCACTCGGGGCTTGGCCACATCCTGGTCATTGTTCAAGGGCGTACCAGTTGCAGACATCTGTGCTGCTGCGAACTGGAGCTCATTAAACACTTTTGCAAAGCATTACAGTTTGGATGTTACTGCGTGTGACGTCACTCAGGCTGTCCTTTCTAACACACAGTAGAAAGTAGCCTTGGGATGCCTGCTGGTCAAGGGCAGACGTTCACACTAGCATGCATTTTACTGAGCATTTCAAGGGCGTGAATGAATTACGTTCCCATAGCAAGTATGTTGCACCGAGAGACTGACTGATAAGGGAACTGAAAGTTATGCACCATAACTCATGTTCCCTGAAGGAAGGGAACGAGGTGCAACATATCTGGCCCTTTTCAATGCTGAAAGCTCGGTGAAGTGCAATTTTGGAGAAAGATGGATGGTCGTCAGTCGCTTAAATACCCAGAGGGCGGGGCCTCTGGCGCGATGTTGACGCCCTAGCCGTAAAGGCGTGATTGTATTCCTTCAGGTAATCGTGCGGGGGCACAATTCCCATAGCAAGTATGTTGCACCTTTGCATATGGTGCATAACTTTCAAGTTCATGGTCTTGCCCAGGGACAATTCAGCATGTGACTGTTGGTGGAATCAAATCCCCAACTCTTGCGTACCTTGAAGAACATGGTCAAATGCCTTCTCCAGGTTCAGCAAACACTTAGATTGGATCAGCAAACTCCCACGACCCCTCAAGGACCCTAGTGAGGGTAAAGAGCTGGTACGATGTTTCACAGCAAGGACGGAACCCACATTGTTCCTCCTAGATTTGAGTTTCGACCAACAATCTAACTTGTTTCTCTAGTACCCCTGAATAAATCTTTCCAGGGAGGCTAAGGAGACATATGCCCCTATAATTGTAGCTCACCCTCCAGTCCCCCTTTTTGACCAGGGGAACCACTACCCCAGTCTACCAATCCAGTGGCACTGCCCCTGATGTCCACATGATGTTGCAAAGAAATCAGCTTGAATCTCATCCACCCCGGAGCCCTGCCGCCTCAGAGATTTTTAACTACCTCGGCAACCTCAGCTATGGTCATGGACAGACCAACCCCGAAGTCCCCCGACTCTGCTTCCTCCATGATGGGATTGCGAAGGTCCAAGAAGTATTCCTTCCACCTCTGTGACATTCATATCCTGTTAATACTTCTTCTTCTTCTTCTTTCAGCTTTTCCCTTTTCAGGGGTCGCCACAGCGAGTCATCCTCCTCCACCTCACTCTGTCCTCTGCATCCTCTGTCCTCACTCCAACTACCTTCATGTCCTCTCTAACTGCATCCATATATCTCCTCTTTGGCCTTCCTCTGTGTCTTTTTCCTGGCAGCTGCATTTCTAACATCCTTCTACCAATATACCCACTGTCCCTCCTCTGGACATGTCCAAACCATCTCAGTCTGGCCTCCCTAACTTTATCTCCCAGTTGTTCAACATGTGCTGTACCTCTGATTATCTCATTCCTGATCTTATCCATCCTTGTCACTCCTAAGGAGAACCTCAGCATCTTCATTTCTGCTACTTCCAGTTCTTTCTCCTGTCTTTTTGTCAATGACACTGTCTCCAGACCATACAACATAGCTGGTCTCACCACTGTCTTGTAAACTTTTCCTTTGACCTTTGCTGACACCTTTTTGTCACAAATCACTCCTGAAACTTTTCTCCATCCACTCCATCCTGCCTGGACTCTCTTTTTCACCTCTTTACCACATTCCCCATTTTCCTGGACAGTGGACCCCAAGTACTTGAAGTCCTGCACCTTTGTGACCTCTGCTCCTTGTAGCCTCACTGTTCCACTGGCCTCCCTCTCATTCACACACATGTACTCTGTCTTACTACGGCTGACTTTCATTTATCTTCTTTCAAGTGCATACCTCCACCTCTCCAAATTAATATCCTGTAAATACAAAAAGTGTAAAAAAGAAAAAGAAATGCAGAATGCCCATGGTTTTGCCCATTTTGTCACATAACGAGCATCTTTTTTTTTCTTCCTTTTTTTACTTGCTACAGCCAAGTTAAACAGGAAGTGACTTCAAAGAGGAACTTTTTGGTCTTTGTTTATTGAACCATTGTTTAAAAAAATCTAACTCTCTTCAATAGTAACTCTAAATAACCTAAAGATAACCTAAATAAACACCGGGTTTCTTTCCACTGTCTATTTTGTTAGCCTCTGTAGCAACGCTCTGTTTACATGCGGGCGTTCCACTTTGCCATCACTTCCTGTTACTGCTCATAAGAAATATCTGAACAACTGTTCATCTCAGCAGCAAGATTTACTTAATTTTATTGTATTTTATTGCAATGGGATGTTATCTTTCCAAAAATTCATTCACATTTATTAAAAAACAAAATTGATGTCACAGGCACTTTAAGTCCAAAAGGCCACTGTGTGACTGTAGCTGTTTCAGTCAGTTTGGACCTGAGAAAAAAAAGCAACAAAACATTCAGAGACATCAGATATTTCCTGTCACATACAATACTCAGCATCAAGTACAGACAATTTAATCCTCTCTGCACTTCACAATCACTGGTCAATACTGATGTTCACTTTAAACCAAATTACCAAGCATTCAAACTCAAATGAGAACTCTTGAAAAGGCCTGTTTGTTTTTAAGCCCTCTTCCTCTAATGGCTATTATTAGACATCAGAGCAGCTGGTGAACATAGAGGAGAGGATTAACAAACATTGTGCCACTGTGAACTTTTATTATTTTTGAAGAATGCAGCAAATATGTCAAATTAGCAAACAGAGGTCTTCAACAATGAAGAACTGAAATTCACAGACAGTCCCTGAGTTAACAGACAGTGAGTTTCCTAATTTACAAAAACAACACACACACACGTGCATGTGCACATGCGCATTCTTGCACACTAATGTTGGCCTGAGGGTATGAGTAAACAGAGGAAACTCTTACTGGGTGTGTATTGTTTTGATTGCTTACATCTTTAATAAACACACAAAGATTGTGCTTTTTAACACAACCTACTATTTTCAGCTGAACACACTTTAAAACAAACACATTACTTGAGGGTTTGAACATTTACTGCTGTACTGTATATGAGAAAAGCTTTAAGATTAGACAAACAGATCTACAACTGGTTACCTTTTGGAGATGGCCACCACAGCTCCTCAGCCAGCACAAAATGCCTACAACTGTGACTTTTACAAATGTTGAAGTATAATCTGGTGCAGTAGTAGGTGAGAGTCATCCTCAACATGCAGTTCAAGCACTGCCAGATCATGCATAACCTCACTGACCAGGTTTGACCAAAGAAAAAGCTGCATCCAAAGGACTAGAATGGAAGATAATTTGGACAAAAGACAAAATGTACTCTAAAATGGACAGTTCTTTTGAATGTCTTAGCAGAAGTGTAAAGAGAAGGTGGAAATATGAAACATACTATTATATTTTCCTCAGTATTGTTATAAAGTCTTTCAATTATGATTCAGGTGTGGGCACAGGATGGTCCATTTCTCCACCGTCATGTTGGATGATTAAAATGTGTGATATTTTGTGGAAACTGAAGCATAAAGAAGCTCTTGCGTCTTGCTGTGTGTCTGCAGGTAAAGTATGACGGCAGCAGCAGGTGTACTTACAGGCTTGGCCAAACTAA
Organism: Garcialebias charrua; assembly: GCA_038048925.1. Classification (NCBI taxonomy): domain Eukaryota; kingdom Metazoa; phylum Chordata; class Actinopteri; order Cyprinodontiformes; family Rivulidae; genus Garcialebias; species Garcialebias charrua. Next base: position 12,814 of record JBBPBX010015506.1, on the reverse strand, counting down.
AGCGCCAGGACTCGTCCCGCTCTCAGCATCGGCCACCGCCTACGGCAGGATTGACCTCTGAAGGGGCCCCCAGGTGATGGGGATTTAGTTGCATTTGAAACATTTGAAGCACAAATGAGCACTCCAATCTGTTCACTTGAAAAGCTGGACATTTTGAGACAGTATTTGGGACATCATACAGAATTTATCGTTGTCTAAGAAAAATTCTTAAACATTTTTAAACATGCGTCGACTTCGCCTCACAGTTTTTCGTTGATTATATTCCTCTAAAAACTCTGCATTCTCTGTGTTTTGCTTTAGAAAACGGAAGCGCCGCACCGATGTTGTGGTGGTACGTGGTAAACTCCGCCTCTACTCAGCCTCTGGGTTCTTCCTCTTCTTTGGACTGATCATCTTGGCAATAGGGATCTGCATGGCAACACTGGGTTACTGGCCCCATGGTAAAGCCTCACGTACAGGAGGAGGACAGGGAGTGAAGGAGAACGATGCGACCAACACGACTCATGACATTCGAGGTAACAACCAAACAGTGTGGCTTCAATTAGGGATGCACCGATCCACATTTATCACTTTCAATCTGATACCGATACTCAAAAACTGGGTCTCACTCGATACCAATACTTTTCCGATCTGATACTGTTCAGGTATGTGAATCTGTATAATGAAATTTTTGTACAGAGACTATTCATTTTAACATTGTGTGAGATACACCCAGTGAAGACACTCTTCAGCCTTACAACAAGAAACTCACAAACTCTAACAGCACACAAGAGGCAGGTCTATACCACACACATGTCCTTCTCACTCATGGTTCAGGTGGAAAAACTGAAAAACCGCTAAGCATGATGGGAAAGACAACACAGCCCATTCCCCTTAACCACTAAGAGAGTGGATTTAGTTGTTTTGTTGTCTTTCCCATAATGCTTAGCGTTTTTTTAGTTTTCCAAGTTGGAAAACTAAAAAACCGCTAAGCTTTATGGGAAAGACAACAAAATCCACTCTTTTAGTGGTTAAGGGGAGTGGGCTCTGTTGTCTTTCCCATTATGCTTAGCGTTTTTTTAGTTTTTCCAGCTGCACCATGAGTGAGAAGGACATGTTGTGGTATAGACCTACCTCTTGTGTGCTGTTAAAGTTAGTGAGTTTCCTGTTGTAAGGCTCTAGAGTGTCCTCATTGGGTTTAACTCACACAATGTTAAGAAGGCAGTCACAGAATGTGATGGAACAGAAGTGCTCTTTGAAGCTGGATCGGAAATATCAGCAGGTTGGATCCGATGTCCGATACTTAAATTATGCTGGTATCGGATACCGATACTGGAATCGGATCGGCCCCATACCTAGCTACAATACAACGATAAACGTAGATCTTCCCTCTTACTCCCCTTCTTGTCTTTGCTTTAATGTTAGGTTCACCGTCCAAGCATACTGGTGGAGCTCTAATGAGGTTTCTGGAACAACATCTTCGCTCTGAGAGAATGAAGATGCTGGGGCCCTTCACCATGGGGATTGGGATCTTCATCTTCATCTGTGCTAATGCAATACTCCATGAAAACAGAGACAGAGAAACTAAGGTAGAGCCGTACACAAACAGTCTAATACTGGAATACACGTCCCCAAATGGTAGACTGTGTTCCAAATCTAGACCCAATTCAAGTTAGATTGGGAACAAAGTTTGCTGTTAAATTTAAATAGAATCAATTTAACGTGTGAATGTTTTCTAGAATTTACGGTATTTCCCAGTATGAAATTTAAAGCGTCACTACAAAATTTGACAAAAATTATTACAGCGATCAGATGCACTAAAATCTGAACTGAGAGCAAAGAAACTGAACTAAGCAGTCAGTGAGGCAGATCCACTCATTGGCTGTTCAGAAACACACTTTGATAATGTCAATAAAGTTTTTTTTTTAATGTTTGCCACCATACATAATTCTTAACAACTCAAAGGGTGTTAAAGAGTTCATGACTGTAGAGGCTTTATACTTATTATGTGTAAATTGGAGAAAAAGGGAGAAACAAAACATTTTGTTTCTTCTAAAAGCAAGCTCTCGATCCATCCATCCATCCATCCATCCATCCATCCATCCATCCCTTATCTTTACCAGCTTCTTCCTTTATGGGTCACAAGGCTTGCTGATGCCCATATCCAGCACTCACTGTATGGGAGGCGGGGGAAACCCTGGACAGGTCTCCAGTCCATCACAGGGACACATAAACCACCATTCACTCTCTCATTCACACCTAGGGACAATTGAGCAGCTTTGGATGTTATCAGCCCATTACAGTAAATGGCTGTTATTAGTTGTTATCATCCCCACATGTAGCGGTGAGACTGTCCCACCTACCCCCTAGTAGGTTTAAAGTTACGTTATTATCATTATTATCACTGATAATAGGCAGCGTCTCACAGGGGAAAACCAGGAAGGGTTTTTCTTCCGCTTATGTAACCCTTTTCCCAAACCTAACCTTACACCTGACCCAGAGGACCACCCCTAAACCTAACCCCCTTACCCTTGTGCCTAAACCTAACCAAGACCCTAAACCTAACCACGTGAAGCTATTATGAGCACTAACAAAGCTAAAAACTTACCTTTAAACCCACTAGGAGGTACAGGAGGGGCAGTCTGACCGCTACATATGGGGATGATAATAACTAATAACGGCCATTTAATGGCTGATAACATTCGAAATGGGTGGACAATTTAAAGTTACCAATCAGCCTAACATGCATGTTTTTGGTCTGTGGGAGGAAACCGGAGTACCCAGAGAAAGCCCACGCATGCACAGAAAAAACATGCAAACTCCACCCAGAAAGGCCCCGGGCCAGGATTCAATCCAAGAACCTTCTTGCTGAGAGGCAACTGCTCCACCTTATGAGCCCTATGAGTCAGAGTCAGAGTCAGAGTCAGAGAGTCTTTATTGTCATTTGCACCGCATGTGGTACATGTGATGAAAACGAGATTATGTACACGAGGTCCCAGTTACATCCAACAACAAATGAAAGAGAAAAACAGTAATAACATCTAGAACTAACTAAGAAAAACATCAACTAGTAATACACTAAGCCTAATATAGTTGGAATAAACAGCAGCACGAACATGAGTTTGTATGAGCAGATGGTCACAGATGAACACAGATGAACACAGCAACAAGAAAACAGATCAGCATCAGTATGATGTGATATTTTGCAGTGTTTATTTTTTATTTTATTTTTATTTATTCATGAGTCTAACAGCCTCAGGGTAGAAGCTGTTCCTCAGTCTAGTGGTTCTACACTTGATGCTCCTCAACCTCCGTCCTGAGGGGAGTGGGGCAAAGAGTGAGTGTGCTGGATGAGTGAGGTCTTTCATGATGCAGGTGGCTCTTTTCCTGCATCTGGAGGTGTAAATGTCTGTGATTGTGGGGAGACTGACTCCAACAGACTTCTGTGCAGCCTTCACCACTCTCTGTAGAGCTTTCCTCTCTTCAACTGTGCAGCCTCCATGCCACACGTTGATGCTGGAGCACAGGACGCTCTCCACTGCACACCTGTAGAAGGAGGTGAGGACTGGGCTGCTCAGACCAGCTCGTCTCAGCCGTCTGAGGAAGTAGAGTCTCTGATGACCTTTCTTGATCAGGCTGGTGGTGTTGTTGCTCCAGCTGAGGTTATCATTCATGTGTACACCCAAGTATTTGTAGCTGGAGACCACTTCCACTGCAGACCCACCTATTTTCAGTGGGGCATGGGTGTGTTTGTTCCTTCTGAAGTCCACAATCATCTCCTTTGTCTTCTTCACATTCATGTGAAGATTATTCTCTTTGCACCAGCTCTCCAGGGGCCTCATGTATCAAAGACTTGCGTGGATTTCTTACTGAAAAGTGACGTACGGTCAAATCCAGAAAAGTGTGCACGCACAAAAAAATCCAGATTTATCAAACTGTGCGTACACCTGAATCCACGCACATTCCTTTTGTACATCACAATCAACGTGGAACTGAGCGCACGTCAGACACCTCCCCTGACACGCCTTCATTTACATATGTTAAACAGATGCAAATTACTTCCTGCATGTGTGAAGGACATGTTTGTTTGATCCCTGCGCGATCAGAAATCATTTCTAGATTCAGGAAAATAATGAATTTAATATAATATGAGTGAGGACAAACATCCGAAGTAAGAATAGTAATAAAATGTGTTCATCACGCAAAGAACGAGTGATTGTGTGCCGGTATTTGTGTGCGCGCACGCTGCTGTCAGGTGCGCACCGGCTCATTCATTCATTCTGAGTGAAAATATTAACTTTGCGCACGAGTTAATTACCATAATTACTGTAAACACAGAGGAACTTACTTGGATGTTTGCTAGAACATAGATCTTTGTTTATTTAATAGATGATATGAAGAAACGAGTCTGTGCGTCTCAGTGGAGAGTTTTCATGACATCACGTGATGTTGGAGTCTCCAAACGCTACGCGCTCCGCAGCCTTGTGCGCAGTCTGTCTGTGAAGCTTGTACTCCTACAAGTTATGAATGGTGTACTTTCACGTGTCATTTTGGAGACATCTACAATAAACACAGATAATGAAACACCTCCACTGCCGTGTAACAGCGAGGGTGCACGCGCGCTCAAAGCGCGACCATAACTCAGCCTTTGGGATCATATGGATGAGACATTCCATTGGACATGAATCGGCTTTGTGTGGACTGGACAGCACAGTCCCGATCGGTCTCCCAGCTCCCTCTGGAAAGCTCCTGTGGAACAGGTTGATCGCTGCTTCTGCATGTGCACGCGTATGCAGGGCTCCTTGCGCCCCAGCAGTGCCAAACTGAAAAATGATTATTTCTGAAAACGGCTGATACGCCATATCCTAGATCAGAAAATTGTATCTGTTTATAAATAAATGCTCTGCGTGTTACATCCTCTAATAATAATAATAATGCGTGGGTTTCCTCCGGGTACTCCGGTTTCCTCCCACAGACCAAAAAACATGCATGTTAGGCTGATTGGTGACTCTAAATTGACCCTAGGTGTGAGTGTGAGAGTGGATGGTTGTTTGGTGTGAGTGAGACAGGTCCCTCTTGTAAATGAGTCCCTGTGACTCAACGAGGCTAGCCTGTATAAATAAAGGTTGAATGAATGAATGAATAATAATAATGATAATAATAATGAATTCAATTTATAACGCACTTTTCATTAATGAAATTCTCAAAGTGCTACAAGGTGCAACAGAATTAAATGTCAATAAAACAAATAATAAAACAATTAAAATCAACAACAGTATCAGCTATGATCAAAAGTAGAATCATGAGGAGGCAGAGTATGCTCGGTTGAAAAGAAAGGTCTTCAAGCCGCTCTTAAAGTCAACCACAGACTGTGGGGCTTCAGTTTCTCTGAATCACCTGTAAGTGTCGCCAAAGGAACAATAACCACAGAAACGTGCGTACGCCAGCAGGGGAGCTTGCGTGGAAATGTACTTGGATGCGCAGATATTCACGTTCAGTTCAGTTTTCATACATACGGGGTTTTGCGTGGAAAGTGACGTGCGCACGGTTTTTGTGCGTGCGCACGGTTGATACATGAGGCCCCAGGTGTTCCACCTCCTGTCTGTAGCTGGACTCATCATTGTTTGTAATGCATCCCACCACCGCTGTATCATCTGCAAACTTAGATGAGCACTGAATGACATGTCTATTTCAAAAGCTCTGTATTTTAACTTTAAATGCCAGCTTTGTTCTACTAAAAACATAGAAAACAGCGTGTTTTATAATAAACTACAGTTGATTTCTTCAGTTGAATCTCATTTAATTTTATTTAAACGACCACTGTACAGTACTAGAATGAAGTAGAGATTGACCCATTAGGGTTTTCACTGATGACTGATGGCAATCTTTAAAGAATTACGGCAGACAGAGGTTGATATATGAAGCCAATTCTTTGTGGTTGTACTTTTGCCTATAAATATGTGTTGATATAAAAGTGAAAATATTAGATGTAGAGAAGGTAACTGTGCCTGTAATTTGATTTAGGCCTGTGAACCAATGCAGATCGGTAAACATTCATGCTGGAGCATTAATTTATTGAACACTAACTATGAATGCATTTCCATCTGCTTGGTGTGTTCAGTTATTCAGAAATGTCAAAAACTTGCCTAGTAACTCAAATAACTCAATCCATTGGCCTAGAGTTACATAAATCCTACATAAAACAAGAAGCCAGTAGATATTTGTAAGTAGAAATAAATTAGTCCAAAATCAATATTTCAAAATTTCCTACCCCGACCTGTATTCATTTCTTTAATGCCTTTCTGGGCAAAGAAAAGAGCACGAGTGCTGCAGTAATCTATAATCAACATCTTCGTATAACTAACACACAGATCTTTTTTTTTTCTTTTCTTTCGATGGCCTCCCTTCTCCCCTTACAGCCCTCCTCTCCACACCATTATTATGAAATATTTATTCTAGTAATTATCTAGTGTTTTTTTATTTTATTTTATTTTTTATTTCATAAATAATAGGATAGAAAGAAAGGAAAGACGGAAAGTAAGACTACAACATATAAGAAATATACACAAAGAGTGCACAAGGCAAAACACCCGACCACTGTCTGTAGACCTGCAAAGAACATGACAAAACACAACAACAAAATACATATGTATAAAGAACTTAGACTATTCATGACTTTGCAGTACATTTCTATAAATTTATACTGTATACCCATACCTACCCATATATACATACATACGTATACTTGCATATACATTCAAATACATATCTACATATCTACATACGATACCTGCATGTGCATCCCTGCATCTATTTGTGTGTGGTTGAGAGCATGTATAAGTGTATAAGGCTTCTCTAATAGAACATTTAATAGTGGCTGTGAAACAGCAGAGACCCGACCCCCAAGACCCGAGGCAGACAAAGGGGGGACTAGAGCCCAAGACCCCAAGAGGGACCCCGAGCATGGAGCCCCCAGGGCCACCCACACAGAAAGAACCACTCACCCACCCGAGATGGTGTAGAGGCAGGGCAGCCGGCTCAGGACCAGAAGGTCTCGGGTTCGATCCCCGGTCACGGCATACCGCATTGTGTCCCTGGGCAAGACACTTAACCCTGAGTTGCTCCCGGTAGGACAGGCAGCGCCTTGCAAGGCAGTCTACCGCTACCGGTGTATGAATGTGTGTATGAATGGGTGGATGGTTGGTACTGTGAAGCGCTTTGGGGCCCCTCAAAGGGGGCTGGAAAGCGCTATATAAGTAAGCTCCATTTACCATTTCACCCCCCAGATCGGACCATAAGGGAGAACCGGAAAAGCCCCACCATCGACCACACACAGTGACACCCCGGGGCCAATAGCACTAAACTCATAGGCCCCCGCCGGAACCCGCTGCCCCGAGGCAGATCCAGACCTGAGCACAGAGGTCCGGGCCCCGAGGACACCCCCCCCAGGCCAGAGCCCAACAGGACCAGAGGACACGAGCCCCACCAAGCAGTCACCAGGCCGAGCCGAAACACGCCCAAGCGCCCAGCCCTAGACAGAGAGGGCACCAAGCACGCCGGCAGGCAAGGGCACACCCCACTAGGGGGCCGCGTGGTAGGGATGCGAAGCAAGCTCCCCCAGCTGTATCCAAGAGGGGGCCGTCTAAGTCCCAGCCTGACAATTACCATTCATACACAGACACAATCGCACAATCTCACCCTCATCCTCACACTCACTCACTCAAAGACATACAATAACAACACATTCCATTCATGCTCCCGATTCGCACTCTATACCCCCCAAGTCCAAGACATGTACCTGCCCCCTACAGAGGGCAGCCTACGCCCAAACCCAGGAGGTAGACCCATTCATTCTGGGGCGGAGAGGAGCCGACATCCAAGACTCGGCCCAAACCACGCCCAGCCGACAGGGCAACCCCCGCCACGGAGAGGCCATGCCCCCGACCCCCCACACACACCGCCAACAACCAAGCGCACACCTCCAGCCGACCGACCGCCAGGCACCCAGGAGCCAAGCTCAGGGAGTCCAAACAGCCCCAGGGAGGGTGCAGCGCCAGCCCCACCCCCGGCAACTCCCCAGGCCCCGAACCCCCCCATAGTCCAGGCCAATACCCAATGTCCTGCCCTCTCTCTGGACCCCACCCCCGGAATGGCAGCCAGGGAAGGGGGGAGAAAGAAAAAGGAATAAGACCCCGACGCACACACCCCCACTCCCAGATGTGCTGTTGACGTGTTTTGTTGTAAAGTGCAATTAAAAAAAGGAAAAAAGAGAGCAGAGGCTGGCATGATGCCAGTCCCCCCCCACCCCAACTCTAATCCAAACCCTTACTGTCTAAATGCAACCATTGGAAGTAATTTGATTTAGGCCTGTGAACCAATGCAGATTGGTAAACATTCATGCTGGAGCATTAATTTATTGAACACTAACTATGAATGCATTTCCATCTGCTTGGTGTGTTCAGTTATTCAGAAATGTCAAAAACTGGCCTAGTAACTCAAATAACTCAATCCATTGGCCTAGAGTTACATAAATCCTACATAAAACAAGAAGCCAGTAGATATTTGTAAGTAGAAATAAATTAGTCCAAAACCAATATTTCAAAATTTCCTACCCCAACTTGTATTCATTTCTTTAATGCCTTTCTGGGCAAAGAAAAGAGCACGAGTGCTGCAGTCATCTATAATCAACATCTTCATATAACTAACACACAGATCTAATTTCACCCAACCTGCTTCCTGCTGCATCTTTGCAATTTACTTTTGATGACATTTTCTCTGCTCATAATGCCTCTTCTTTCCCCCTTTTGACTTGATTAAACCTCTCCTCTTCCCGTATCTTCACTAGATGTACAAACATTTATTCCAAAGACACAAGCATCCAGTGTAAAACAAGTTTGAAACTTCTACATCACTATTGTGTTGTAAATATATGTAGGGAGTTTAAGGAAAAAATCTCTCTGCTACTACTAATCAGATTTTTCCTTTGCACCAGATTATCCACATGAGAGACATGTACTCGACTGTCATCGACATCCATCGCCTCAGGCAGAAGGAACAAAAGCAATACTTTCACCGCAACAGCGTATACAGCAGAGAAGCAGGCGATCTGCGAGCGTTTGGCGTTGACGCCGCTGCACGTTTGGCCAGTAACTCCCTCTTGGCGTATTCTTCTCGAGCTGGGAGTCAAGGGTCTGCAGAGGAGGAGGAGGTACTGCTAGGAGATGAGTATCGCCGATGCAGAGAGCAGGCCAGGTTGGACTGCAGCTTTGCAGGGTTGCTGGCACCACTTTACAAGGACCGTTCATTCTGTGGTCCGGGCTTTGGGTTGGGCCGTTCCGATTCGATGCGCCACCAGTGGTCAGTGGACGGCGATGGGGAGAAGAGAGGACACCACACGGGCTCGATTGTCTCCTCGTCGATCTCTGCGTTTACGCTCCCCGTCATAAAACTCAACAACTGTGTAATCGATGAACCAGAGATGGAGGCCATCACCGAGGAGGACAGAGGAGGGGAGAGAAGAGACGGAGAGAGGTCAATGCCCCTCAGCTCCATGGAGTCTCTGGTGGTGCCTGTAGCATCTGTTGCTAAGGCCTCTAAGCCGCTGGGCTTACAGCGGAGCAACTCTGCATCATCTTCCTCTAGATGCTCCTCTTTCTCCTCCTGCACCCTCTCCCCTGCTCCTTCCTCTACCTCAGGTTGCTGGCTTTCCCCTGGAGTGGCGAGGAGTGACTTTGGCTCCAATTCCTCCTTGCATATGCTCAACAGCCATTCCAAATCTCTGGACCTGGAGCGCGGGGCGAGCATGCTTAGCGTGCGCCAAGAGCAACGGAAACACCCCAGCTGGCCCAGACTGGACCGTAGCAACAGCAGCCACAGCCACAGCGGAAACTGGGGCAGCACTAAAGGCTACACGCGACTGGAGGACCGGGAGGATCAAGGGGAAAGGCTATCGGACGTGTCGACGTCCGTGATGGCGCGACGCGACTTCAGCAAGCGCGAGAAGCTGCTGATGATATCTAGATCGCACAATAACCTGAGCTTTGAGCACGACGAGTTCAATAACAGCACACTGAAGAGAGGCAGCTCAGAGACTCGGTTCTGAAGGAATGACTGATGGAAGCTCTGACCCGGTCTCTATCAGGTTCTCCACACATCCCAAGTGTCTATGAAAGACACGCTTAAAAAATACTATATTGTAAGAGCAAAATCAAAAGTGGTTTGAATTATTTTCTTATTTCAACAGAGATTAGTAGCAGTAGGGATAAATGGTTGAACCTGAACAGTAAAAGATCTGAGCTTCATGTCTACCCCTGTGTACGATCACAGAGGTGCTGTCTTACAGCTGCCAAACACGTGAAGGAAGAAGTTCCCTCCAGGAATCAATAAAATGGCATCACGGTATACCATCAGTCCATAGTCCTTATCCTACGTTTCTAGTTTCAGCTCGACTTTTATGTTAAATAAAGATGGTGGCCTGCGAGACTCAACACAGAGGCCCCTATCACCCTGCAGGCATGTTTTATTGACCTTTCCCAGGAACTTTAGAAGAAAGAATGGCTGCAAAAAAACCCAACATGCAGCAGTTTTAGTATTTTTGTCTGTGGCTCTGCTCCACTGGCATTTTAATGAACTGTAATTAGATTGCGCTCAGGATTTTTCCATTTTTCTTTACTGCCTCAAACGCTCTGACTCGGACTCATTAAAAGTTATTACTTCCATTATTGGTCGGCTATTCATTTCAATTGTCTAATTAAGTTTTTTTAAATCTTAATGCACTTTACCACAATCATAAATAGTTTTTGACCAACAATCAGGACCAGTTATTCCTAGAAATAACAACTGGCAGAAACACTGGCCTTTAATTTCCTTTGCCTTCTTGGGTTATTTTTCCAAAAAAAACCAAATGTAACTTGTTTTAAGCAACTGGTTCAAGCGAATGACTGGTACTAGTAAGCGTTTGAGTGAAGAAATATGCTCCTAAGATTTTATTGTAAAGGTTGTTTGCCAAGTCATTTTATGTATTTACAGGTGTGTCGTTAAGATCTAAACAAAGTCACAACTAGAAGGGACATCATGTTCATGGACACTGAATCTTTATTTGTTTTATTTATTTTTTGACCCTCAATTTTCTTCTGTTATTGATTTTTTTTTAAATTACTGTAAGAGAAATATATAACTCATACCAAGTAGGTTTGGGAAACTTTGGATTGAAAACTTTTCATTGTTATTTATGGGAACTTGTCAAAATTGTGCTAAAATGTAGCATCTAGGCTGCACTGTGGCACAGTGGTTAGAGCTGTATCCTCTCACAGGACCGCTACCAGGCCTGGGGTCTTTCTGTGTTGAGTTTTAGACTTTTTCTTCCCATTTATGTGGGTTTTCTCCAGGTACTCTCCCACAGCCCTAAAACATGCATGTTAGGCTGATTGATAACTCTAAATTGTCTCTAGGTGTGAGTGGGAGAGTGAATGGTTGTTTGTCTTGTTGTCTCTGTGTCCCAGCGATGGACTGGAGACCTGTCCTGTCTCTTGTGCAGTGTCTGCTGGAAATGGGCACTAGTGACCCAAGACCCATAAAGGAGAAGATGGTTCAAAAAAATTAATGGCTGGACAGATATTTTTCAAAATCCACTTCTAAAATCCCGGTCACGAGGAAATGTAAAACATTTCAAAATTTATGTTTATTCCCATCATTCTTCATGAATTCCCATTGAAAATTCCCCACTTTGAAAATTTCTGGTTTTCCCACCTTATACCATTACATACAATTTCCAGACATTGTCCAGTCTGTTTGTGGTCCTATTCAAAGATGGTTCCTGCTATTGTGTTTTAGGCCCCAACTCCACTACACTGGATGTTTCTATTAAAAATTTATTCTATACTGCATTAGCACCTTGTGTGTATGTGCAAAAAACATTTTGGGTGAGGTGAAATCAATAGCATGCCTATCACCTTCTGACCTAGAAACAAATTAATTAAACAAATTATTTTCTCTCGTTCTGTCTTGCTTCACCATTAAACTTTGATCATGCGCTGAAATTGTTAACTGTGATCAAACTAAGAGGAATTTAGCAAAAAGTGATGGTAGAATCTTTAGCTAGATTATTTATCCGTGTGTTATGTGGTCAATGTAGGAAAGAATATCCATTAAAAAAGGTCTGTAAACGGGGCATTGGAAAAACAATAATTTACAAGTACGATTCACCAATCTAAGGCCTTGTCAACGCTAAATAACACTAATATTTGCTAAACAACACTAATTTTTGCTAAACAAATGAAAAGTCTGCTGCGTTTGCACCTTTCATCCACATGCAGATGGCTGATTTAATTAAAAAGCAGGCAATTTTAGAGACACCTTTTGGTGTGTTTGTATAAACTGGTCAAACAGATTTTGAGAATGACAGCAGCCTTCTTCACACACGCCTGTTTCTGCGTTGTGTACAAGAAACTACAACAACTATGGAGCTGTTTTTAACCACTTTAGTTTAATTGTTCAACATCTGGGTGACTCTGCCTCGACTCTGTCACCATTAGACTTCAGTCATGTGCTGAAAAGGTTAAAGGACGAAATAAAATGTTGAACGGTGTCAAAGAAAAATAAAAACAAGCCACAGCTGATTTAAAAAACTGTAGTGTACCTGTCCAGGGTGTCCCCGGCCTCTCGCACAGTGACTGCTGGATATGGGCTCCAGCAACCTGAAAAGAAAGACGCGGGTAAAGACGATGGATGGATGTTCACATTCTTCTCTTATTTTTTTTTTTTTATGCCATTCATGTTGAGTTGTTGTTGCAACTTGGATATTTTTGTTGGAATTTCTACTTTTAATTAGGAGAAA
>JBBPBX010015505.1:31493-49353 GCA_038048925.1 Garcialebias charrua | reverse complement strand
AGAAAAATGCAAAATGTATTTTTTATTTTTTAGACTGAATACGTTCTTTAATGTATAATTTTGCTGGTTATATGTAATGCCATAATAAATATGTTTATACTGTTTAAAACTGCCTATTTTTACACAATGGGATGGGGCGCTTTTTTGGGGCTTTTTTTGAAAGAGCGAGTCGCTTGTTTGTGCTTGTTTTGAAGGAGCTGATCGCTTCTTTCGGTATGGAGATCTGGCAACCCTGACCTTCACCACTGCGCATGTGTGCAGCCTGGGGTAAACAGAGCACACGAGGCAGCCTGTTTTCCTCTCTGGCTAAAAGTTCAGCTACTACAAGTTGTTGTCAACAAGTTAACAACAAGTTAAAGCTGGAATTTGGATAAGAGTCAACAGATTTGACACCAAGTGGGGCCGCTTCATCTGCGCACCAGTTGCTGACTGGACCGGAACCGAGTCAACATGTCTGACTTTAGTCCGTGAGAATCAGCTGATTTACAGCAGCGCTACAAGGTAAACCATGTTCTTAATAATGTTTCCTTGTGTTTAGTTCGATCACAGAACAACCAACTGAGGTTTTATTTTTATTTTTTTCCTGCGAGGTCGAAGCTGTTCCACGAAGCGGACCGGCGGTTCGGATGTGGGTCCAGTGGGATGAAAACAACAGAGTCCAGTTCATTAAAGTTCGGTTAACGTGTTTTTAAAAGTGTTCAATTTAATTCTCAGTGTTTGTGACATGAGTTTGTGGTGTTGAATAAACAAATAAATAAAAAATCAACCTGGTGTCTTCATTTTCAGCAGCATGTTAGGCATGACGTAACGAGTCCAGATAGCTTCATTTAGCTCAGATAAATTTAAATATCTCCCACGCTAACATAAATACTGTTTATTATTGTTAAACTGTTAATATATAGCACATTTAGTATGTTATAGTGCAGCGTGACACGTGAAATGTCCGACTGCCTCGTTAACAGACAACTGGATCCAGGCAGCTGGCTCTCTTCCAACACAGATGCAGGTAAGGTGTAGAATAATTAAATATGAGAATCAAAATATATTCCATCAGCTATAGTTCAGAAAGTGGTGCGTGTGTCCACTGTCCAGTCCACCGCCATTGTTAAAATGCCGGCTGTCTGCGCGTGCGTGCTGCGTGCATGTGTTCAAACAAAAGCTCCACGGGAGATGTTTACATTATCAACGGGGGGTCAGCGAAAAACTTCCACCTTGAGAGCAGGGTCAGAAAAGTATCGGTGTCAAAGAGGGGGGCCAGCAGCGTCGTGTAGGCGATAAGCAAAGTCGAAAAGAGAAAGTAGCGGTTACACTCAAAATACGCGCCGTGTAAACAGGCCCTATGTTCTGACCCTCACCACGGCTCCATCAAACTGGTTGACCCACTATGCGAGTGTGCTATTTATAAGTCAAAGTCAAAGTTTCTGGATTTGTCATGTGGTACATGTGGTGGAACGAAAATGTGTACAGGGTCCCAATTACATCCAGCAAGACTGAGTAAGACTGAGTTTGTTGTGGCTCCTCAGACTGATCAAGTCTTTTGGATGAACGACTAAACTTCTTCTTCTTCTTCTTCTTTCGGCTTTTCCCTTTTCAGGGGTCGCCACAGCGAGTCATCCTCCTCCACCTCACTCTGTCCTCTGCATCCTCTGTCCTCACTCCAACTACCTCCATGTCCTCTCTAACTGCATCCATATATCTCCTCTTTGGTCTCCCTCTTTGTCTTTTTCCTGGCAGCTGCATTTCTAACATCCTTCTACCAATATACCCACTGTCCCTCCTCTGGACATGTCCAAACCATCTCAGTCTGGCCTCCCTAACTTTATCTCCCAGTTGTTCAACATGTGCTGTACCTCTGATGATCTCATTCCTGATCTTATCCATCCTTGTCACTCCTAAGGAGAACCTCAGCATCTTCATTTCTGCTACTTCCAGTTCTTTCTCCTGTCTTTTTGTCAATGACACTGTCTCCAGACCATACAACATAGCTGGTCTCACCACTGTCTTGTAAACTTTTCCTTTGACCTTTGCTGACACCTTTTTGTCACAAATCACTCCTGAAACTTTTCTCCATCCGCTCCATCCTGCCTGGACTCTCTTTTTCACCTCTTTACCACATTCCCCATTTTCCTGGACAGTGGACCCCAAGTACTTGAAGTCCTGCACCTTTGTGACCTCTGCTCCTTGTAGCCTCACTGTTCCACTGGCCTCCCTCTCATTCACACACATGTACTCTGTCTTACTACGGCTGACTTTCATTCCTCTTCTTTCAAGTGCATACCTCCACCTCTCCAAGTTCTCTTCCACCTATTCCCTGTTCTCACCACATATCACAATGTCATCTGCAAACATCATAGTCCATAGGGATGGGAATTGATAAGAAATTATCAATATCGATGCCTTTATCGATGTCATTTATCGATTCGATTCCTTATCAATTCTGTTATCAATTCTCATTTGGGTAATAAAATATAGTAAACCATTTGTGTTCATAAAGAATTTATTTATGGATTTTTTCCCATATTTTTAGACCCATTTTTCGCTCTGATTCTTCGTTTTTCATTTTTGGCGAAAATGGTGCAGTACCAGTTTCGGCCGCTTTAGAGGCGCTGTAGGCAGCAGCCAGCAGAGGACTCAGAGAGTGAAGAGGAAGAGGGGCCACTTCCAGAAGTTTCTACTTGCTGTGTCCGAAAAAAGACTCCTTTGGTCGGACTGATGACTCTGTCGCTGCCCGCTCCCTGCTGTGGATGTAGCTGTTTTTGTTTGCAAGATACCACTCATAAACCACACCGCGGATTTTTAAATCCAGCTGATTTCACATTTGGTTCAGCTCAGGAGCCCGTCTGCTATAGTGAGGTAAGAAATATATTTTTAAGCGTTTATTTAGCTAAATTTAAAGAAACAAAGCGTCCGGTTTGACCCGCCTGGCGCCTGCATAAAAATCAGCGAACTTTTTTTTTTAAATCCAGCTTATTTGAACATTTCGTTAAACTCAAGAGTACGTCTACTATTAAGTCAGCTAAGAAATATATTTTTTAAGCGTTTATTTAGCTAAATTTAAAGAAAGAAAGCGTCCGGTTTGACCCGCCTGGCGCCTGCCTAAAATTCCGCGAACTTTTTTTTTTTTAAATCCAGCTGATTTGAACATTTCGTTAAGCTCAGAAGGACGTCTGCTATGAAGTCAGCTAAGAAATATTTATTTTTTTTAGACACCACCACCACTCGGGCGCGGCGCATGTCTGTGATGTCAGCGCTTAAATACGTCACCACCAGGAGTCTGCAGAACCGATAAGCTGAATCGTTAAGACAAGCATCCTACAATTCCATGGAATTGGACTTTTAAGAACCGGTTCTCTAACAGAACCGGTTCTCGGTTCCCATCCCTAATAGTCCATGGGGATTCCTGCCTGACCTCATCTGTGACGCCAAAAATACACTACATGCGGTCCGCTCTGCAGGTCGCAGCTGAGCGTCTCAAACTCCAATTTCCACTACCTGCTCTCAGCTCAGGTCCGTCTGGATGCGCCGCTCCTAGACGCATGCGCGGGAATTGCGAGATCGCGCGATAAATCAAGTGATAAATAAGTAAGTCAGAACAAAACAATTCATTCGGTGGAAGAAGGAGAACAACTGTAGATACTGCTGCCTTGATCTTCTCTCGTAAATGAGCGACAGGACATGGTTTGAGCAACAGGAAGTGATGTATTACATTTCAGAATAAAATACTTTATTTATTTATTTATTTCTTGTATTGCGTTTGTAGGCGTAGTCATAAATGATAGTTTGACAGCATTTTTGTACAAATAAATCCGTATAGAGCTAGGATTAGTCCGCCCGTGGTGATTTTATTTTGTAAATACGGAAGTTGTGCTCGTTCCTTTTCCTGTTGGTGCGACGTAATCTTCAAAAGTTGACTCCGGCACAGCTCCGTCATCCGGCAGAAATAGAAAAATTTCTAATTTTGACGGACTGCCGTCCGCTCTCCGCTGCTCGCCGCCGCCGTGCGGAGCCAGTGTAAATTCTGTCATTGATTATAATGGGTGCGTATTTGCTGCGGAGGTCGGACCGGAGCGGGGCGGAGCTGCAACGCGTGTAGTGTATTTTTGGCGTTAGTCGGTCCATCACCAGAGCAAACAAGAAGGGGCTCAGAGCCGATCCTTGATGCAATCCCACCTCCACCTTGAAGCTATCTGTCACTCCTACAGCACATCTCACCACTGTCCTGCTGTCCTCATACATGTCCTGTACCAGTCTAACATACTTTTCTGCCACTCCAGATTTCCTCATGCAATACCACACCTCCTCTCTTGGCACCCTGTCATATGCTTTTTCTAAATCCACAAACACACAATGGAGTTCTTTCTGACCCTCTCTGTACTTCTCTATCAACATCCTCAAAGCAAAGATGGCATCTGTGGTGCTCTTTCTTGGCATGAAACCATACTGCTGCTCACAGATAGTCACCTCTTGTCTAAGCCTTCCTTCCACAACTCTCTCCCAGATCTTCATCGTGTGGCTCATCAACTTAATTCCCCTGTAGTTGCTACAACTCTGTACATCACCCTTGTTCTTAAAAATGGGAACCAGCACACTTCTTCTCCATTCTTCAGGCATTTTCTCACCCTCAAATATTCCATTAAATATTTGAGTCAAAAACCTCACTGCCACCTCTCCAAGACATTTCCAAACCTCCACTGGTATGTCATCAGGTCCTACTGCCTTCCCCTTCTTCATTCTTTTCAAAGCTTTCCGGACTTCACCCTCACTAATCTTTCCCACTTCCTGGTCCACAGTTTCTATGACCTCCACTCTTCTTTCTCTTTCATTCTCTTCATTCATTAGCTCCTCAAAGTAATCCTTCCATCTTCCCATCACACTCTCCTCACTTGTTAGAACATTCCCATTCCCATCTTTAATAAGCCTAACCTGCTGCACATCCTTTCCAGCCTGATCCCTCTGTCTTGCCAATCGGTACAAGTCCTTCTCGCCCTCTTTAGTGTCCAGTCTCCCATACAACTCATTGTACGCCCTCTGCTTTGCCTTAGCTACTTCCCTCTTTGCTCTATGTCCCATCTCCTTATATTCCTGTCTCCTCTCTTCAGTCCTCTCACTGTCATATTTCTTCTTGGCTAATCTCTTTCTTTGAATGGCGTCCTGCACTTCACTATTCCACCACCAGGTTTCCTTATCATCATTCTCTGTCCAGATGACACACCAAGTACCTTCCTACCTGTCTCTCTAATTACTGTTGCTGTAGTAGCCCAGTCACTTGGAAGCTCTTTCTTACCACCCAGAGCCTTTAACAGCTCGTCTCTGAATTTCTCACAACATTCTTCCTTCTTTAGCTTCCACCATTTGGTCTTCTTCTCTGATTTTACTCTTTTTCTCTTCTTCGCAACAACAGTCATTCTACACACAACCATCCGATGCTGTCTGGCCACGCTCTCCCCTGCTACAACCTTACAGTCTCCAATCTCTCTCAGGTTTCCTCTTCTACACAGAATGTAATCGACCTGTGTACTCCTTCCTCCACTCTTATAGGTCACTCTATGTTCCTCCCTCTTTTGGAAATAGGTATTGACTATAGCCATTTCCATTCTCTTGGCAAAATCCACCACCATCTGTCCTTCCTGGTTTCTTTCCTTGACACCAAACCTACCCATCACTTCCTCATCCCTCTGTTTCCTTCACCAACATGTCCATTCAGGTCTGCTCCAATCACCACTCTTTCCTCCCTGGGAATACTCTATCACTTCATCCAAATCTTTCCAAAATTTATCTTTCTTCTCCCCATCACATCCAACCCGTGGAGCATAACCATACCATACCATACCAGCTTTATTTATAGAGCACTTTAAACACCTACAGGACCAAAGTGCTGTACACACAACAAAACAATCACAATCAGGTAATAAAATAATTAAAATAAATAAAAGTCACATAATAAAAGTTGAGGAATCATACACTCAGATAAAACAAGCGACTAAAATTATTAAAAGTCAACATCGCAGATGGTGTCATAGGCCAGGGAGAAGAGATGGGTTTTAAGAAGAGATTTAAAAACAGACAGGGAAGAGGCCTGTCTGATGTTCAAGGGAAGGTTGTTCCACAGTTTAGGAGCTGCCACAGCATAACCACTGACTATGTTTAGCATCAGACCTTCTACTTCTACCTTCAGACACATCACCCTATCTGACACTCTCTTCACCTCTACTACATTCTTTGCCAACTCCTCCTTCAGGACCACCCCTACTCCATTTCTCTTTCTATCCACACCATGGTAAAACAGTTTGAACCCTGCTCCAATACTGCGAGCCTTGCTGCCCTTCCACTTGGTCTCTTGGACACATAAAACATCTACCTTTCTTCTCTGCATCATGTCAGCCAGCTCTCTACCTTTGCCTGTCATTGTCCCCACATTTAGAGTTGCAACCCTCAGTCCTACATTCTTCACTTTCCTCCTCTCCCTCTGTCTCCTGACACGTTTCCAGAAACCATCCAGAAGAGCTGACTTAACTTTCTGACTTAACTTTGTTGGATTTTTTACCTGGATTATTGAGCACGAACTTTGATGTAAATAATGAATATTCTTCATATAGCAAAGTTAGTCATGGAGTTCCTCAGGTGTCAGTGCTTGGACCAGTGCTCTTTACTTCATATATGCTTCCAGTAGGTAAAGTTATTAAACAGCATGGTATACATTTTCATTGTTATGCTGATGATACAGTTATATTTATCCACAGAAACTGATGAATCCAATCAGTTACTTAGATTACAAGAATGTCTTAAAGACATAAAAATGGGATGACCTAAAGGTCATCCCGTTTTTATTTTTTGCTTTTAAATTCAGACAAAACTGAGGTTGTAGCTTTTGGACCTGAGCATCTTAGGAATAAACTTTGCAGCCTTCACGTCCTCTGGATAGAATTAATTTGGCCTCCAGTTCAAATAAAATACCTTGGTGTTATTTTTGAGCAGGATATGTCTTAACCCCCACATTAAAAATGTTACAAAAACCGCTTTCTTCTACCTGCATAATATCACTAAAATTAGAAACATCTTGTCCAAAAATGATGCAGTATAAATGGTCCATGCATTTGTCAGGTCCAGCCTGGACTATTGCAATTGTTTATTATTTGCATGTCCAAAAACATCTTTAAAAAGTCTTCAGTTGATTCAAAATGCTGCTGCCAGAGTTTTAATGAGAGTTGGTAGGAAATATCACATTTCTCCAGTTTTAGCTTCCCTCCACTGGCTCCCTCTCAAATTCAGAAGGCAATTTAAAATCTTACTTCTAGCGTGCATCCCACCCAGAGCCCGGTTCTGCTGGAACCTTCTTCTTCCTGTTAAAAGGGCGTTGTTTCTTTCCACAGTCACCTGTGTGCTGCTCAGGATGAGAGGTTGCATAGAAGTGGAGATTCAATGCAATCTGCTGTCTTTCTTAGACAACCTTTACTTGTTCTTTTTAGAACTTTTTTCCTTCACAGCATGAGCAGTTTAATAGAATCACTATACTGGGCTGAAGCAAAGCTGTCATTTTGTTAAAGGTATTGTGACATCATGTTGGAAATTTGCATATTTGTCACAACATATATATCTTATATCATTCAGCTCTGTTCGTTTTTGCAAAATAAATTATAAATATATTAAAATTTCATTACAAGTTATGGTAATTTTTTCTCTGGGGCTTTTCCGCAAACGTCATCAGTGACGTGACAACGGGAAAGGCACTGCTTCAACGCGTATGTAAATAATAATGGCGGAGCATGTGCGGGGAGCTTCGTGGCTTTGAGCATACCATACCATACCATACCATTTTATTTATAAAGCACTTTAAACAGGAACAAGTCCACACCAAAGTGCTGGACAAACAAACACGCAACAGGCAACACAGACAATGAAGTACAACACGAAAAACATAAAAACATTGCAGATCATAAATCAAACGATCCAATACAAATCAGCTGGCATTGAAAGCAATGGAGTAGTAGTGAGTTTTTAACCGGGATTTGAAAACCGAGAGGGAGGGGGCCTGTTTGATGAGCAGCGGTAACTCGTTCCAGAGTCTTGGGCCTGCTACAGAGAACGCCCTGTCACCCCTGCGCTTAAGGCGAGTTTCTGGAACTATTAAGAGTACCTGATCCTCTGACCTCAAAGCACGTGGAGGGACATATGGGTGTATCAGATCCGAGAGATAGGCGGGGGCGATGTCCGATTGCGTTTGAGATCTATAATTTTAAAACAGTGAATCATCCAAAACTCTCATTAATAAACCCTCCCTGAATAAATAAACTTCCTGATGTTACCTGATCGCGCAGACACAATTTAAAAATACATAAATAGCAACGTGTGTGTGCTACTGATGTTATCTCGGCTAGTGTGTTAGCAGCAAACAAACACAACTTATTGTTAGTACTTGAATGTATTAAAGCAATCGAAGGGTTATTATTCATCCTATACAGTTATTGGACACTCGATCAATTGAAAAGTGATTTAGACACGGTTTATTTCATACATAGTTGCTAAGTGGGGTTAGCTTCGTGATGTGGCTTCTTTGTTCTTGGGCTAACGCTAGCGAGGCCCGATCGCGTTTGAGATCTATCATTTTAAGACAGTAAATCATCCAAAATTCTCATTAATAAACCCTCCCTAAATAAATAAACTTATTGATGTTACTTGATCGCGCAGACATAATTTAAAAATACATTATTAGAAAAGTGTGTGCGCTACTGATTAATTCTGTTGGCTATTTCTTTTAGCATCGAACATAAAGAATCTGCCGTGATAATTGGCTTTATACACTCACAGTGTATAAAGTAAAACAACATGAACTCACGTAAAATATATAGTTTATCATCTAAAACACTACACACCTCCGATTATGTTTACACAAAGACTTACTCATCTCCTGGACAGTTTTCCGACGGTAGCTTCCCTGCGTTGTTTTGACGTGGTAGCTGTGGGACTTTCTTCTGTAGATTTTCTTTTAAAAATAGTAGGAATAGCATCCGGTTTTAAAAGTCTTCTCTATCTTACTGGTAATCCTAAAGATTCTTTTATACCAGGTCTTTCCTGAAAACAATCGGCAGTAAAATGGTCGCTGCAGACATACGACTCTTTAGTAGGAACCCACCGGTCCCTCGTTCTCTGTACTTGTCTTGTCCATTCTACACGAAGTTTCTCATCTTTTGGAAATTTGTGAATGCTCACTTGTTCACTAGCGATATTACAACACCCAAATGCGCTACAACGTGACAGCATTTTTCAAGTTACACAAAAAAAAGAGGCGATCTTTCAGGAAATGAATCTGTATGGCAAGCAGTTAACACACCAGACAAACGGGCAAGGCTCTGCCTTCTGCCCGTTGTCACGTCACTGATGACGTTTGCGGAAAAACTCGGATTTTTAGGGGCGTGTCCCAGAGAAAAAAATACTATAACTTGTAATGAAATTTTAATATATTTATAATTTATTTTGCAAAAACGAACAGAGCTGAATGATATAAGATATATATGTTGTGACAAATATGCAAATTTCCAACATGATGTCACAATACCTTTAAATGTTTTATGACATGCAGGGAACAACTTGTCATTCATGATGAACCTCTCTGTTTTCAGGCTGGGCGTGTGTGTGTGTTGACCTCATGGTGTAACAGGATTAAAGATGAGCATTAGCAGTGATGAGGTCAACTTCCTGGTCTACAGATATCTACAAGAGTCAGGTACGGGAACTGTGATGGCACACTTCACCTTTAATCACTTTTTAACTTTCAGCCTTAAAGTCTTAAAGTTTGCTGTCACTGTGCTTTTATTACTTTTTAGCTCCAAGAGGTTTTTGTTTAGTTTATCATGACAGCCTAAATTTTGAATTCTTCAATGTGATGACTTCAACTAAAATCTGCAAGGATGCATTTTTTCCTCATCCTGTTGGTCTTATTCAAGCCAAATGAAAGTGATTTTTCCCCCTATAGATGTCCCTGTAATCACTGGATGATGTTCAGAACTCAGCACTGTTGACATTACAATACATGTATTGCTGGGTTGCAATCACGTGACCCGGAAGTGGCGCGAAATTCAGATGCGGGGCAGGAAGTGATTTTCCCCAGTTCAAAACACAGCAGAATGGATTACAGCAAGTATGCCAAAGCCCTAAATAAACTGGCGAGGACGAGTTTTGGGTTAACCATTTAGGATCAAAAGAAGCTTTAAATGGTTGTCGACTTGTTTCTGCCCGGGTGAGTAGTGAGATGTATTATTTATTTAGTAATTAGCCTATGCTAACTACGCTATCGCTAATGCTAACAACAAGTTTAGTTAGCCCCCTGTTATTTCTATGTGCGTGGATCTACTTAAAAATAATATATTTAGCTTCTGTAAAGCCAAATTCGTGCTGGAGTTGTATGTGTTAACGTTGAGTCATATGCATTTCTACACTGTAGGTCAGAGATCTACAGTAACTCCATTAAAAAGGTAAGTTAATGTACTGAAAATATTATGATTTTTTTTGTTTTGATAATACAGTATCATCAAGGTGATCGTATCTTCTTTGTAACTTCAGATACTAGCTGGTTAAACTCAAGGTGGCCATACATGGGAGCCTCACCAGATGGAGTCGTTTCATGTGACTGTCATGGAGCCAGGGTGTGTGAAATCAAGGTAAAATTTATTTCTCAAAAGGTTTGGACTACTGCACTGCAGACTTAGCTTTTTTAGATTTTTCTACCTGGATTATTGAGCATGCATTAGGGTACTGCACTGCAGACTTTGCGCACCTCACAGTATGAATGTTACAACTATAATTTTTTACTCAAATCTTTGTTGTTTGCATATTTCACAGCATGTAGCCGTAGTTTTGGGGATGGTCTTGCAGTTTGTGGGATGTTGCCTTGTTTCCAGTTAAAAAATGTGTGACCTTTCCATCACCTTTTAAAACTTAGTCCAGATTAATACATTCTTACCTGTGGAACACACCTGGTTGACAGAGACATAAATATAGTCTCATTTTCTAACATTGGTGTTGGATAGTGAAATGAGTGAAACACAATCTTTAAAAACGTATCATATTGAAATGTTTTGGAGACTACCGTATTTATTTTTTATGTCTAAGTTTCATTGTCTTGTCCTTCAGTGCCCACAGAGCAAACAGCATGAAGTCGGTCTGAGGATGTGTGCTGGACAGCCTGGTTTTTGTCTCGTCGTCTCGTCAAGGTTGGAGATTCTGTACAACTGGATAGGAACCATCCTTATTACCATCAGCTCCAGGATCAGATTCACATTGTGGATGTACAATATTGTGATTTTGTAGTATGGAGTGAAAATGATATTTATGTGGAAAGAATTCTGCCAGATGACCAGCTGTGGGAAACAGCAGTTCCCAAAATTCAGCACTATTTTACACATTGCATCCTACCTGAAATCCTGGGACAGAAATCCACACGTGACTAACCAATCTAAGAATCAAGAATGTTATTTGGAGTAGTTGATGAAAGGAGTTTGAAAAGTTTATACAAATTTAAACAGTTGCTCTTTTTTTCCCCAAAAACATTTGTCACTGTAGCAAGCACTCTGCAGAAGGGTCATGTGATGTTGTTACATGTCATGACAGCTGTTTTTTATTTACAATAATCTTAATTGAAAAGTTAAGTATGTTAAATCAAATGATATATTTAAATCAATATGAGATTAGCTTGTGAATTTCAAAGGTGTTCTAATATGTTAAATAACAGCACATACAAATGTCATATGTCACAAATGTTGCAAAATGAGTCTACTTCAGAAAAATGTTTTTATTTCAATAGCAAAACTCATGTCATTTTAACTGACCAATATTCACAAAGATTGGTTATGGAGTTCATTGAATAAATTAAAAATATTCAACCTTATTGGGTAAATTTTTTTTTTGTCTTCATGAACAATTAACATGTACAAATATGGTCTGTAACAGTATTAGTGATTTAATTTACTTTTGATTTACTTTAAATGATAAATACATGTATAATCATTTAAACTTAAAATATTTATATAAATATAGTTGATTGAATTACTTGTCGCTCAGGCCACTATTAAGAATTGTAATCTTTCATGGAGAACATGAATCGTTCTAAAACAAATTCGAGACACAGTGGCTTTTGACACATTAAATCTATAGGCAAGGTCTTGAAGCTGCAGATGTAATCTGAGATGCATAAGTATCATAATAAATTGCTCAAATTTGGAGAGTGCTGACAGTGATGACATGCTGATGTATAAGGTTCACAGAGCTGAAAAATTTGCATCAAAACTAAAAAGTTGGGCAGTCCCGTATAAAACTTTGTTTTATCGTTGTTCTGGAAGGTTTCAGGAGTAAATTTAGTCACTGAGACTTTTTCCTTAAGGTCGCAGATCTCAGTTGTGTAGCCTTTCACTGCATCCTCCAGCTTTGTGAGGTCAACCATGCTTAGATCCGTCTGGCATTCTGCATCTGCAAATATTTAATTATTAAAAATTACGTTCAGAAATTCTATAAATAAATAAATAGTATTTTTATTTATTATTATTTTACCTTTGAATCGTTCGTTTTCAGGGGCTGGTAAGCTTTCTTCACAGAGCTCATCTTCCAGACTGTTGGCCTCCTCAGTGCAGAGAAGCTTCCAGGCCTTAGCTCTTTCCCTGCGCCGGAGGGATGCTTCTGTTTGTGGCCACTCGTTACTTCTTTGGTACCCCAGGTTAACAGTGGGGGCCCAGTCTTGGGAATGTACATCACCTGCTGCACTCGGACAACCTAAATATAAGACACCACTTTAAAGTAAAACACGTAAATGCCTTTCCTAGCACTAAGCTAACCGCTAACAACATTAGCATTCTAATCGGATTTTTTCTGGGAACAACCAAGTGTTGAACCACTACACAAGCTAGGGCATAACATATCTTACCTGTCTTTCTAGTTACTGTCCAATAAAATATCTGAAAATATGATTTAAACGATACGACCCTTACCTGTAACAAAGTGGTCGCTGCAGACTCTCGTCAGTTTCTGCACCTCCTGTTTTTAGCCGTAGGTTGTAATCCACGTTTGTCGTCTTTTTTCTGTAAGTTTTTTTAAATTAATCCCCTTGTAGCATACTACTTTCGGAACACGAAAATAACTTTTATCTATCTCTCGATTAGAGCGGTTGCAACAACCGTAAACGGCACAGAATTTAGGCATGTTGATGCTGAATCAGCAACAGAAGGAAACGGCTGCGTTTACTTCTTGCCCCGCATCTGCATTCTGTGACGTCACTGCTACGTCATCTGAAACCCAGCAATACACAAAACAAAATGTAAACAAAGGTTTGCAAATTTATTACATTTTTGATGAGCTGTTAAAATGTCAGAATGTGAAGAATTAATTAAACTTTGATTAAAAATGTTGACCATTGAATTAGAGTTTGAGTAAGGCTGTGGATCTTTAAAAAAAAAAAATCTGTTGTGTTATTGAGTCTGGATGCATGACGCCTGGGGTTGTTTATTCCTTCCACACTGGTGTTTAACTTCCTGCACTGCTCCCATTCAGCCAGAATCTCCCTGGACTGCAACTGTTGGCAACAAACTACACATGGGATTCAAGGGGGAGTCTCTACAAGTTCACAATGGGTCTTAGTTTCTTCTCGTGGGTTGCCTCACTCTTGTGGTGCAAGATTATTATTATTTTTTTTGCAGGCCTCTGGAACCCATCAAGGTTTAGTTATAACTAGAGCATTGGAGCTGCTTTTTAATATTTATAAACTCCCAGAACATTTGGCCCAAACTTTTCAGGGAGTTCAGTGTAATTTCAAGTGAAAATTTTGTGCATTTTCTCACAAATTTGCACTCCCAACTAGCCCCCAACAGTGAGCTACAACAAACACATTCCTTTCCCAAATATTTCTAATCTACTGTTTCCAAACTGATTTAAGTGGTTAAATGGTTACTGTTGCACCGAGGGACTGAGAGAAACACAATTTCAATCCTGTGTATGTCCTGTACATATTGCAGTTCTGACAATAAAATTGACTTTGACTTTGACTTTGACTAAGTTTGTCATCTAAACCCAGAGTCTTGGTGCAAAGGTGGGTCAGATGTGTTTGTGAAAAAAAAAAGCTAGGAGTGGACAACCTGAGTTGAAGAAGGACCTCCTGTCTTGTTCACAGAGCTTCAACTATAACTGATGGATCTGTGTCTCTGAGGGCTATTTACAGCTGTTACACGTTTGTGCTTGTCATCAGGGTTCTCCCACTCAGCCTTCACCTTTGGTATAGAGAGCCACATCAGTCAGTCCAACATCAACGGTGCTCTGGTGCCCCCTGCTGCTCTCATCAGCATCATTCAGAAGGGTCTGCAGTATGTGGAGGCTGAAGTCAGCATCAATGAGGTGGGTCTCAACTTTAGAATGCTGGGAGGATGGGTTAGTTGTAACTGAGGTGGAAAGGCTCACCAAGTCCATGGTTCAGTTTGGGTTTTGGTTTGGTTCAGGTTTTTTATTTATTTGTACTTCTTTCTGTTTTGAAAATGCTCCAGAAATGCCACCCATCAGTAAAATATACTGTAACACTGTAACAGTTTTTGTGCTTGCCAAGTGTGTTTTCCCAACACCATTTATTACAAAACAATAGAAAATAATGTAAAATGAGTGGAATTAGTTTCTGCATGACTCATCGATGATGATGATCAGGACGTTGGTATCTGTTGTCTTTTTTTGATAATGACTTAATTTTTCAACAGATCTCTGTTTCAACACTTAATATACTTGAACTGGTCATGCTTCACCTGAACGGACATATCTTCTTTATATTTCACTGCAGAATGTTTTTTTCTCTTCTTCTTCTTCATTTTATAAAGCTAAAAAGTCTGTTCACATCTCTTTCATACTTTTGTGTTTTTGTGAGGGAGTTTGCTGAAGTGAAGTCACATTTTCTTGTGGTTCCACTCAGTCATGCATCAATAAAACAAACTTTAATTTTACCCCCTCGTATCAAAGACATTGTTCTGCTATACAGGAGACTTTGTGCTTAGTGGTTCTTGATGTTTAGGTGGACCGATTTGTCTCAGTCCTCCGTCCACCTCTGGGCACCTTTGGGCAGCACGGTGGCACAACTGGTAGAGCTGCTGCCTCTCAGCGAGAAGGTTGCCGGTTCAAATCCCGGTCCGGGGCCTTTCTGGGTGGAGTTTGCATGTTCTCCCCGTGCATGCGTGGGTTTCCTCCGGGTACTCCGGTTTCCTCCCACAGACCAAAAAACATGCTTGTTAGGCTGATTGGTGACTCTAAATTGACCCTAGGTGTGAGTGTGAGAGTGGATGGTTGTTTGGTGTGAGTGAGACAGGTCCCTCTTGTAAATGAGTCCCCGTGACTCAACGAGGCTAGCCTGTATAAATAAAGGTTGAATGAATGAATGAACCTCTCTCTTTCCTCACGTCGCACAGAAGGACAAACATACAGCTTAAAGACAGTTCAACAACTGCAGACGGCCTCTGGTCTAACACAAACAGGTACAGTAGATTGTTAAGAAAAACCCACATTTTGTGCACATTCTGTGCACAAGTGCTGAACCAAACACAGGTCCTGAATCGAGACAGGTGAAACTAACAGTTCTTATTTTTTAGAACTTAATGTGTCTGTTGCATTGTTGCTTTTTACATAAACCCAGTTTAACAATTCCAGAAGTATAAGATACACATGTATTGTTGGCTTTACGTCTTAGTTTATTTCTTATTTCTTTATCAGTTTCAGACTATTTTCTACAAAGTATTAGCCCGTCAAAAGGCAGCTGTATTACGGTATGGTCATGGTCACAATAACTTTCTCTCGTCTCGCCCCTAATTTCTGATATGCTCAAGATAATTTAACAACATTTCATACACATATACATCATCACTAGACGTTTTATGAGATAATTTCATCGTACCAGGTTCAAGATCACAAATTCAGGTCAAATGTAATACAAGGTCGTTACTTAACGGTCCCATTGCATTAGATTGACGTATTCCGGTATAATAGTTTGTCGATGTGTCATATGTGGTAATCTTGTTTTAATTTATCTTTTACTAGAGGTACTTGTTAGTTAAGTCCTGGCGTAGAATGTGGTTTATCAGGGTGGATAGATCCCAGTCTGCTTCTCAGCTCTTAACAACCTCTTTTGGGCAGCTGTGGCTGAGTGGTTACAGCAGTCGTCCTCCAATGCAAGAACGGGTTGGATTCCACCAGCAGTCACATGCCCATGTGTCCATAGGCATTGGCGTAGGCAAGGGGGGTTCGGGGGGTTCGAACGAACCGCCCACTTTTAAAGGAGAAGTTGACAATGCTAAACTAATGTGCTTGGATAGGTCAATGGATAAAGCGTCTGCCTTCAGTCCCAAAGCTCGTGGGATCAAGTCCCGCATGGTACAACGTTTTTTTTAATTTTTTTATTCATTCCAAATTAAAAAAGCACAAGAAAACTATTTACAAAACAGCAAGGAATAAAACAATGCATTAAATGAAAGGAATCAGACGAAGAAAATAATCTTATCTGCCCCTTCTCAAACTATTTTTTTTTTCAAACACTCGATTCAAACAACTAATTTTACATTTGTCTTTTATTGGATAAAAAAAGTAGTTAATATGCCTGTGAAGAAAGAAGAATGTGTTAACCACAGGCTGTGGTTAACACATTCTTCTTTTTTTAATCCAATAAAAGAGTGTTTGAAAAAAAAATAATTTGGGCGGCCGTGGTGTAGTGGTAATGGCAGTTGTCTCCCGATCAGAAAGTTGGCGGTTCGACTCCCGGGACCCGCTCCATGTGTCGTTGTGTCCTTGGGCAAGACACTTAACCCTGAGTTGCTCCCGGTAGGACTGGAAAGCACCTTGCATGGTAGTCTGCCGCCACCGGTTTATGAATGTGTGTAGCATTCAATATATGTGTAGCACTTTGAGATTTTCAGTAATGAAAAGTGCGTTATAAATTGAATTAATTATTATTATTATTATTATTATTTGAACTCATGAGCTTTGGGACTGAAGGCAAACGCTTTATCCATTGAGCTATCCAGGCACATTAGTTTAGCATTGTCAACTTCTCCTTTAAAACGAACCGCCCCCCAAAAAATTCTGGCTACGCCCATGCCATAGGCAAGACACTGAACCCCTCATTGCCTCCCATGTGTGTCCCATCTGTGTATGAATGTGAGCTAAAGCACTAATTAGTAGAGGGCTGAATGAATGGGTAAATGAGGGCAAAAATTGTGCTGTAAAGCACCTGAGTATCTTGATAAGATTGAAAAGTGCTAAATAAGTGCAGTCCATTTACCATTTTCTTCATCTGTAGGACGGCACATTGTTTGATGGACGGCCAATTGAGTCCTTGTCCCTCATCGATGCGGTGATGCCAGACGTAGTTCAGACAAGGCAGCAGGCTTATCGGGACAAAATGGCCCAGCAGCAGGCTGCAGCTTCAGCACCAGCATCGACGGGAGCAGGCAGCATAGCCGGGAACCCCAAGAATGGAGAGA
Organism: Garcialebias charrua; assembly: GCA_038048925.1. NCBI lineage: Eukaryota > Metazoa > Chordata > Actinopteri > Cyprinodontiformes > Rivulidae > Garcialebias > Garcialebias charrua. Next base: position 31,870 of record JBBPBX010015505.1, on the reverse strand, counting down.
ATACTGCCAACGGGGAGGAGAATGGAGCTCATGCCTTAGCAAGTGAGAGACACAAAGACAGATCTGCTGCAACAGCTTTGTTTCCTGTTTGGCACCATGGCTTCTACTCTGCATGAATTTAGAGCTCACATTTAGGTTTTTCTTCTATTGCTTATGTTTGTTGGTTGGATTTAGGTTTAATTGTTGAATTCTCACAACTTTAGATAACCACACAGATTTGATGGAAGTGGATGGAGATGTAGAGATTCCTCAAAACAAGGCCATGGTCCTGAGGGGTCATGAATCTGAGGTCTTTATCTGTGCCTGGAACCCTGTGAGTGATCTGCTGGCATCAGGGTGAGTTCACTCTCCAAAATGGTTGGATAATACTCCCCCCC
>JBBPBX010015505.1:7695-31433 GCA_038048925.1 Garcialebias charrua | reverse complement strand
GGGACCAAATTAAAATAACTGCTGGTAAAGACACTTACTTCAGGAAGCATGCTGTCCAAATTCCTCATTTAGACAAGAGTCACTCAGTGTCAGTGAACTTTATTTAACTGTTGAACGTCACTAATTTACAGAACTATTTCAATTTGTCCTCACACAACACAACTTCTGCCACAAAAACATGATTCTCCGTACTCAGTTTATGTATCAGGACATATTTTTTACCCAGTTCTAGTTTATTCAACTTTAACCTCAAGTGTATCAAAATACAATATATTTTACCTTGCTAATATTTATTAGGGGTGTAACGGTAGTACAGTACATGCAGGGAGGTAAGTTTGGTGTTTACCTTGGTATGAGGGTCATGGTTTGATATGGTACAGTACAACAAAGAAAGAAACAAATGGCAAATACTTTTTGTTCCTGTTGCGGAGCGAACAGGGAAATTGGAAATACCCTCTATCCGTCCATCTTGTAAGCATTATACTGTAATTAGAAAAATATGTGAGGTACTGGCCTCCATTTTGGTGTGTGGCTACATCTACACTTACAAAAGCTCTTTATCAGGTTTCTAGATTATAATCCAAGATGGCTACTGCCTTGTACCGGTATCCATCCATCCATTGTGAGCTGGATAACTTTAAAACTAAGCAATATGCCAACTATCCATTTTGGTGTGTGGCTGCATCTAGGGCTAGGTTTAAAAAAGTCATTATTGAAAATTGAGTTGCCACATTAAAATCCAAGATGGCCACCACAATATAAATATTTTGTAAACTGGCTACTTTATCATTTGAGGAAACTATGCTTTCTAGTTTTTATACATCTTAAAAGTATAGTTTCCTCCAATGATTTGGGTGGCCGAAGATTAATCTGTGGTAGTCAAGGCCACCATTGCACTGCACCTGGGGATTTATCAGTTTGCGCTTAAAAAAAACCCATAACACCTCCCTCTGTTCTTCTCCACAGTGTAAGCCCTACCCCTCTTGAATATCTTGCAACAAAAACATTAAGGTTTACTTTATTCTCTGTTCAATTCTAGTCCAGAAAAACACTAATCTCCAAAGCTATAAATATTAATTATTCACATCCCTTAGCAACGGGGGACATCGGTGTACTGCTCGTTTGTTTTTGTACAAACAATGACTCTCGCAGAGTGGAGAAAAACATCAAAACTAGGCCTGTCACGGTAACAAATTTTGCTGGGTGATTAATTGTCTCAGAAATTATTGTGGTAAACGATAATATTATTTGAAATTTGACAGAAATTAGTAATTATTGTCAAATTTAAGAAGAAATGTTGGTTAATTTGTTTTGCATGTACCGGTAGTACCTTTTTTTGACCACTGGTATAAGACACAGTATAAGACTGTTTGGACCGAAGGATGGATAGTGAGGAAGCGAGCACTGTGTTTCTTTAAGAAAAATGGGAGGGAGGCCCCTTGACGTGACATGGGCTGTCTCTCGTTCCTGTTTTTCAGTTCTCAAAATGGTGGATGTTCGGTGTGGTTTGAGATCTTTAGCATAACGTTTGTCACTAGGGATGGGGCCGATCCGGTATCAGTATTGGCCTCCGATACCAGCATAATTTACGTATCTGATTTTTCCGATCCAACTGCCGATATTTCCGATCCATGATGCACATTGGCTTCAAACTATGGAATGGATTTCCTGAACGGAGGCGTGTCTCATGAACCCAGAGTAATAAGACCTGCCTCACATTCAGGAAATCAATTTCACAGTTTGCAGCCAGCTACAACATGAGGACTGAGTGAGCAACACTGTAGCTAACAGCTAGCCAACTTTTGATCGTAACATGTCCGCTGTGTGGAAGTATTTTACACTAAACACTGCAAGACAGCAACGTGCAATGTCTGCAGAGCCATAGCACCACATTAAACCGCGGTCAAGTTAGTTTTACGTTGGACATTCGAGCTTCGAGGCTTCAGCGGGACGCCACTCTCGCTGAACCGAAACACAGGCATCCCGACCCGGCCAGCCACGTCCAGTCCGACCCGCTCTCTGTCTGCCCGTCTCGGAGGAGGGACAGGCTGAGAGCGGCTGACTGAAATCAGGCCACCCGCCCCGGACTGAACAAGAAAAACACAGCTGAAGCCACGGAGCTTAACTGTTACTGAGAAGTTGCTAAACTTCATCATAAGCTGACCAGTTGCTTCTGAGGGTACCGAGGACAAAGCGCAAGCTTAGAGGGGACCGTGCTTTCTCTGTGGCAGCTCCTAAGCTCTGGAATGACCTCCCATTAGACATAAGACAGGCCTCTTCACTTGCTGTTTTTAAGTCTCTTCTTAAAACCCATCTTTTTTCTTTGGCTTTTGGTACAATCTGAGATGTTTTAACTTTGTTTTATTGTTTTATTGTATTCATAATTTATTATTTTAGTACTGTTTTTAGTCCCTTCCATTTTATGATTGTATTGTATTTTGTGATTGTGTTTACAGCACTTTGGTCCTGTTGGGTGCATAAAGTGCTCTATAAATAAAGTTGGTATGGTATGGTATGGTATAATTAATGACCAACAGCTATCAGCTGTAGAAAATGAAGGATTTTGCTACTTGATACTTGCATCCAATATATAGTTTACCCTCCAGGAGATATTTATCAGTACAACAGTAGACAATCCTAAAAAAGCACATTAATTAAAAATTACAAGACAACTCTTAAAAAAAACGAAACATAAACAGCTACATTATAAAGTGATGTAAAATACTAAAAACAGGAACATGTCTGTCTGTGTTGGTTTATGCCATGAACTTAGCAGATGTAAAGCTATTTAATATTTTATTTAATTTATTTATTCATTCATTTAAAAGAGACAAAATAAAACAAATTCATCAAAAAGAAAACATTGAATGAAAAGAGTGCAGAAAGAAGGAAAAAAATCTTATATCACCCCTTTATTTAAAAGAATATATAAAATAACTTTAAACAAACAATCACTTAAATTAATCACTTTAATATCGACTTTAAAGCTAGGAATAAAATAAAACATGTTTTGTGTTAGCAGAATTTAATTTTAACTTTGAAACTTATCCAACATTAATAAAACTTACCTCAAGTTGCCTTTTTGGACATGCATGCATATCTGTGTACACATTGTAGTTGAGAGGAGATTATTACAGCCTCATAGAACATCAATGATGATGATATCGGAACTGGATCGGTATCGGCCGATATCCAGATTTAAGTATCGGGATCGGACTGGAAGTTTTAAAAAAATGGATCGATGCATCTCTATTTGTCACACAAAGCTTTTAATAAAAAAATCTGTAACAAGTTCTCAGCTTCTTTTTGCAGAGAAAAACTTTTTAGACGAAGGCAAGGGTTTCAACTGTGAATTCTGGAGCTTTGACAAGACGGAGGTTTTTTCCCCGAGGTCGACCTGTTAGCTTATCTTAGCTTCTTAGCTGCTTTTAACGATACAAAAACACGATTTTGGATGGTTAAAACAGATTTTAAAGAGAAAGGGAGGGGTCAGTGAAGAGCATCGGAGTAGAGCCTTTTGTCATCCAGTGTCTTCAGTAGAAAGAGAGAGACACAAAGAAACGATAAAGCCGATAAATGAAAATGAGGTTGATAATTTTCATTTATCATGCGATTAATTGATTTATTTTTTTATTGTGACTGCACTGATCATTTGAAGTCTCATCACAGCATTTCCTTCATGGTGAGGTCTGGACTTTGACTGCAGCTTGAGCACCTTGATTCTTTTCTTTTTGAGCTGCTCTCTTGTAGATCAGCTGCTGAGTTTAGTCTCATTATTCTGTTGCATCATGACCCAGTTTGGTTCTTCAGCTGTCACACAGGTGCTCTCACATTTGACTTGAGTGTCCGTAAGTCGACAGAGGAGTTCATGGTCGAGTCAGTGACTCCATCAATGTGCTGACAGTTGGTGTGGGGGGTTTGCGAAGTGCATTATGGGTAAGCATTTCTGCTTTGGTTTCATCTGTCCAAAGGCCGTTGTTCCATGAGTCTTGTCGGTTATTTAGATTAAATTTAGCAAACCTAAGTTGTGCTGCCATGTTGTTTTCAGAGAGAAGAGGTTTTCTCTTTCAAACAAACCTTACTTGTTCATTTTTTTCTGATTACGGTATCCTGTCATGAAATTTGACCTTTAACCTGATAATTAATGCCCGTAGAGTCTCAGAGGGAGCTTTCTTTGTCCTTTCTCTGAGCATTACTCAGTCTAACCTTGGGGTGAATGTCCTGTGAAGATTGGCAGATATCTCAAATATTTTCAACTTGCGAATCTTTCTCCGTAAAATGGTGAACTCCACATAGTTCTATAATGACCTTTGACCCTTCCCAGATTGATGAGCAGCAACATTTTCTTCTCTAAAGGCATTGCTGATATCTTTCAACGTTGGCATTGTGTACTTGTGTACTTTAAGCAGCAACATCTTGACTCAGTGGAATCTGTTGTGTGTTTCTGTTCTCTTGAGGTTAGATTTGAATAATTTTAGAATTTGGAACACTAGATCATTCACATCACGCCCTGATACATAAAATCTTCGAACTGAAAGACAACGGATTATCTTCTGTTTATTTTGACTATATTGATCATTGGTGTTTTAAAGTTCTAAACTCCTAGTACGGTACTGACATAATAATAATGAAAAGTTTGTGTGGGCCTCAGGTCAGGTGATTCAACAGCTCGTATCTGGAACCTGAGTGAGAACAGTACAAGCAGCTCCACACAGCTGGTGCTGAGACACTGCATACGAGAGGGCGGACAGGACGTCCCGAGTAACAAAGATGTCACCTCATTAGACTGGAATGTAAGTACACCCCCCCCCACACACACACTGCAATCTCCCTTCATGAATGTGTACCGGTAATACATTATTATTATTATTGTATTTATATATTATTTTATTATATGTCTTTCATTTCATTTTAAGTACTCTTGATAAAAAGGTTAGACTGAAAGCAAAGAGACAAGAGTCAGATTGGAGACTGCTTAGAAGACAAAGCTATGTTGGACTAGTGCACAATACTTCCACTGCCAGCTTGCTCTGTTTACATAGACAGTATTTTATTATGACCAAATTTGCAATTTGAGGTTCTCCTTAGAAGTGACAAGGATGGATGAGATTAGGAATGAGATCATCAGAGTTACAGCACATGTTGAACAACTGGGAGATAAAGTTAGGGAGGCCAGACTGAGATGGTTTGGACATGTCCAGAGGAGGGACAGTAGTTTGGACAGTGGTTATATTGATTGAAGGATGTTAGAAATGCAGCTGCCAGGAAAAACACAAAGAGGAGATATATGGATGCAGTTAGAGAGGACATGGATGTTGGAGTGAGGACAGATGAGCTATGATGCACCCGGAAGAGGGAAAAGCTGAAAGAAGAAGAAGAAGTGAGTTTTTAATGAAATGTGTTTTTGTCTGTTTCTGTCCAACAGAGCGAGGGCACACTGTTAGCTACAGGCTCGTACGATGGCTTTGCCAGAATATGGACAAAAGATGGTGAGATGTATTTTTAAATTTCTCATTATGAACATCAAGGTTGTCTTGTTTTAGTTCAAATTATTGAACAGTCAGGAAGAATTTTTTTTTTTTTTAACTATCCACCTTATTCCTAGCCCCCATGATGCCTTGCACGAATTATGTGTACGACTTCCGCCGAAAGTCAGAACCGGCACTTTTTTTTACACGCTAGCAACGCGCTAACCAGTTTTCGTCAGAGGTTTTAGGTCATAAAATATGTGGAAACACAAACGATCACAACTCAAATGTGGAGATATTGTTTTACCGCTACCTACAGCTATTGAGGGGTGGGAGGACGACTTGAAGAAGTGGCCGAAAATAACGTGCACTAGCATATATAGCTACTAGCATACTTAGCTACTTTGTTGACAGTTGCTTCAGATGGCGAAGCGATGAGCAATCTGAAAAGCTCTGAAGCTTATCAGTTTCTTCACAGTAACAAGGTTGGTCCTGTTATGTTAAGAGAGGTGGGACACTTTCTTATTTACCTTAAGGCAAAGAGTCAGACAACACACACAGAGTGGATCTGTCTAAGCCTTAAAAATCCACATCTCCAGGTCCAGCTAACAATGATGTGTCTTGGACTTTTGAGCTGCAAGATGTTTATCTGGACACCAACTGAGCACCTGGACATTTCTTTTGACAAATACTTTACTGATTCACAAATGAAGCACCTTGAGAACTTTTAATAAAATACAGTAAATGAAAACAAATAATGAAATAGACATGAAACGATCTTTAAAAACTTGATAATGAAAAAAGTGACATTTAGATAGAAACAGTAGTTTATTGCAAAGAAAATTAATCTCTGCCCAAAGTACCTGGATGTCTAAAAATTACAATAAACAAAAACAAATAATGAAATAGACAGGAAACGATCTTTAAAAACCTGATAATGAAAAAAGTGACATTTAGATAGAAACAGTAGTTTAATCCAAAATTAACTGATATAGTGCACACAAAAAACTAACCTTGTAAGGTTAACAGTCCAGAACAAATGAATCATTTTAGCAAATACTTTTCTAATGTAATATAGTTAACATTGCATCTTTTAAAAAACATGTTAAGAGTTGTGTTACGTTTACAGCAAGTACACCAGTACTGTACATGTTTGAGAAAAATGTTTACATTTAATGTCTTCTCACTTGAAATAAGCTGGCATCCTTTGCGTGTGAATGCTGGAATGATTAAATTGACACCATAGCTCTTGCAGCAGGTCCCTCACTGTGAAACCACGATCACCCATCACCTGATCTCCAGCACGCAGATAGTCCAGAAACCCAGAGTTCTGTGTTATATACCTGTCACTGCATTTACCACCATAAGCATCTGAAATAAACATGATTATTCCAGAGGGAGAAACAGCCAATAAATATTTCACAGTGTTATTTGCATGTATGATTCACTTCTGGAGTCCAAGTTTTTAGCTTTCTGCAAAACATGTTGCTTTAATTGTTTCACGGGGCAACCATAGAATAAGGTTGTTGGTTTGTTCTGACATTATGTCAATCCACATTCCAACAGTCATGCTGCATGTGACTGGTGGTGTTGAGCAGCTCCACACTCTCATCAAGCCCATCTGAAAGTAAAAGTACAGTATACAAACATTAGGGTTCATTTATGAACACACACACACCTAGATTATATATATGTAAATAAACGCACACACGCACACACACACACACACACACACACACACACACACACACCTATATTATATATATATATATATATTTATAAATAAACGCGCACACAGCATACATATATAGGTGCGTGTGTTTATTTGCCAGTTATGAACGAAAATATTATTATCATTTAATCACTGACTACATAAAATCATAAAACTAAAAGCTGTCTCTTAAATCATACCTGGTGTTCTCTACGGAGTCTTTTTTCAGGTGGTTTCTCGTAGCCCAGCCACAAAGAAGGATGCAGGTTTTTGTTTTCGGAGCATGTTCAACACACACTAGTTGCAGCCACAAATTCAGCTTCGTCTGATTATTCATACAGCCATGAACAGCGCAACAGGTACCTGAGCTCCACAAGGACATTCCGCCCGACTTCTAACAGGGACACGGAAATTTGATAGTAGTTCTCCTGTTTTGGCCTCTTTACATTGGTTACCAATGTATTATAGGATTCATTTTAAGATACTTTTGTTCGCTTTTAAAGCTCTGAATGGCCGCTCTCCTTCTTATTTGACTGAGCTACTACAATCTTACACTCCCTCCCGTTCTCTCAGATCTGCTGACCAGCAGTTTCTGAGGATTCCAAAAACTAGACTTAAGCTCAGAGGTGACCGTGCTTTTTCAGTGATTGCCCCTAAACTCTGGAATGACCTTCCGAGTGACATAAGACAAGCCTCGTCCATTGTAGTTTTTAAGTCTCTTCTTAAAACTCATCTTTTCTCTTTGGCTTTTGACGCGATCCGAGATGTTTGATTTTGTTTTTATTGTGTGAAACTTTATTATTTCAATGCTAGTCTTTTATCTGAACTTTTTATTTTTGTACTGTATTTTATGTTTGTGTACAGCACTTTGGTCCCACGGTTTTATAAAGTGCTTTAGAAAAAAAGTTGGTATGGTATGGTATGGTATCTTCGTGACAATATTAGCTCGAAATAACAGAAAACAGAACTTCAACGACGCGTACAGATTAGCAAATAAACAACGAGGAGCCAATGCAGAAATTCTACTTCCGGGGTCAAACGGAAGTAAGACACATTATCGCTTCTACAGTGACACCCTCAGGAATAAGGTGGATAAAGTTGGAAATGCAAGTTTGGTTGTGGTGTTCCTTGGTCTTTTTATTTTATTTTTAAGACAAGCCATGTGCTGACAACTCAGTCTATTCACAATGCTGCCATCTAGTGGCAATTTGCACAACTGCATTACCTTTCAGTGTGTGTGTCTCTGAGTTTTTTGTGATTGTGTGTAAGGCCTGCATTACTCTAAAATGTTTAAAGCTTGATTTATTATTATTATTATTATTTTTCCTTAAATTTCTCCACAGGGAATCTAGCCAGTACTCTGGGTCAACACAAAGGTCCTATTTTTGCCCTAAAATGGAATAAAAAAGGCAATTTTATCTTGAGTGCAGGAGTAGACAAGGTAAAGGCAGCTCTTTTACTTCAGACACATCATATTTACAAATCACATTCCCTCCTTGATCAGTAATTAAAAATTTCCTTTGTGTTTGTGTTCGTACAGACAACAATCATATGGGACGCTCATACAGGAGAGGCCAAACAACAGTTCCCCTTCCATTCAGGTACAGTACCATCTCTGCCTGCAGTGTCCAGTATTTGGAGATCTCTGATGTCCCTCTGATGATCTCCCACAGCTCCAGCACTGGACGTGGACTGGCAGAGCAACAACACGTTCGCTTCCTGTAGTACAGACATGTGTATTCACGTCTGTAAGTTGGGACAGGACAGGCCCATTAAAACATTCCAGGGACACACAGTAAGTGATGAAAATGACACTTTGATGACAGCTTTTGAAGCAATAATCATTACTGTACCTGAATTGGAGATCTGGGCAGAATCAGCCCTGAAGCTGTCTGGAAGGTGTCCACATGTCTGTCTCTATCTGCAGAATGAAGTCAATGCAATCAAGTGGGATCCCACAGGGAACCTATTAGCTTCCTGCTCAGATGACATGACTTTAAAGGTGAGCCCTGACTTCGTCTTGGGTCGTGATGGAGTGCGTCTTTGGTATTAAAAAGATAAATGTGTATAAATTGTAGATTAGTGTAACAAAGTCTCAAGTCCGACTTCCAAGGAGTCTGACAGTTCTTTTCAGTAATTTAGAGTAATGGCTTTCCAGGCTTTTGTCTCAAAGGTTTTTGTTGTATAATAGGCAAAATTTCACTCAGTTTCAGTCCACTTTACCGTTTTCTTTGTGTCTAAGTCACTTAAAGTGTTTTTTATAGTCATTTATGCAGTTATGTTCTGTCAATAGTTGGTACCTCACCAGCAGAGTGTAGAGAAAGAGACATGATCTAGTCTAGGCTAATGGTTAGACAAAACAAGCCCATTTTTTTTTATAAATCCAGCTGTGCGTATTCTACCAGATGCCACACCCACAAACTGTGAATACTTTCTAAAATTTTTCAGGATAAAGTGGCCTCAGTCAGACAGGTCACTGGTCCGGTTGCCCCTGACTATTCTGTTGTCTCTGTAGCTCCGGTTGTGTTTGAACAGTTTCAACCAGTGTCTCTTGCCACTCTCACTGATGTTGTTCAACATTTAAAGATCACTAATTGCCCTCTGGACTTTCTTCCATCCAGGTTTTTAAAAGAGGTTTTTAATTCTGTGGGTTTTTGTGTTTTAACACTTTTAAACTCCTGCCTTCGTTTAGGGATTGTCCCTGCTGCATTTAAACATGCTGTAGTTAGGCCCCTTCTTAAAAAACCTCACCTGGACCCATCAATTTTATCTAATTTTAGACCTATTTCTCATCTGCCTTTTTTATCTAAAGTTTTAGAAAAAATTGTTTTTATGCAGTTACAACCTGTTTTAGAAAATCATGGTATTTTTGAAACATTTCAGTCTGGTTTTAGATCCCGTCATTCTACCGAATCAGCCTTGTTAAAAGTCCATAATGACATTTCCATGTCCATGGATGCCAAGTGTCCCGTTGCACTGGTGTTGCTGGACCTCACAGCTGCATTTGATACAGTAGACCACACTGTCCTTCTATCTCGCCTTCAACATTATGTTGGAATTTCTGGTACAGCACTCAAGTGGTTCACTGCCTACTTGACCAACAGAACATTCTCTGTCATGCTGGACACTCTTTCTTCCTCCACTGCCGTTCTCTCTTGTGGTGTGCCGCAGGGTTCTATTCTCGGTCCTCTCCTCTTTTCACTGTACATGCTGCCCCTTGGATCAGTAATAGCCAGACATAATTTTTCTTTTCACTGCTATGCCGATGATGTACAAATTTATCTACCAATGAAACCCAAAAACAGCAATCTTCTCACCCCATACGCTGATTGTATTGCCGACATTAAACAGTGGCTTCACCGTAATTTTTTGTTTTTAAACGAAGGAAAGACAGAATGCATCTTCTTCGGTGATGATGCTCCCTGTAACTTTGGTGCTCTAACTTCCAAATGCAGACCAAAAATTAAAAACTTGGGGGTGACATTTGACAAGGACTTAAAATTTGATAAACAAATAGCGTCTGTAGTCAAGGCCTGTTTTTATCAACTACGTCTTTTATACAAAGTTAAACCTTTTTTAAATCGTTTTGATTTAGAAAAGGCCATTCATGCTTTTATCACCTCAAGGCTTGACTACTGCAATTCCCTATATGCGGGAATCTCCCAATCCTCCATTAAACGCCTTCAATTGGTCCAAAATGCTGCAGCTAGACTTTTAACAAACACCTCCAGACGTGAACACATTACCCCTGTTTTATTTTCTCTCCATTGGCTTCCAATTGATTTTAGAATTAAATTTAAAATTTTATTATTCACTTTTAAAGCTCTTAATGGTCTTGCCCCACTGTATTTGACTGATCTTGTAACTGTCCGCGAATATAGGAGAACACTGAGATCATCAAATACATTTCTCCTATCTGTTCCAAAGACCAACTACAAACGTTGGGGTGACCGGGCCTTTTCTTTCGTTGCACCCAGTCTCTGGAATAAGCTACCTCTGGACTTGCGCTCCATTACTCATATGGAGTCTTTTAAATCTAATCTAAAAACCTTCTTATTCAGGCAGGCTTTTAATGCCTAGTGGTTCTTTGACATTCTTGTTAGGTCTAAATTGTTTTTAATTTTTAACTGGCTGTTTTTTATTGTTGTTGTTTTTTTTATTGTTTGTTTTTATTGTTTGTTTTTATTTCTGTATTGTTCAGCACTTTGTGCACCTTCTGGCTGCTGAAAGGGGCTCTATAAATAAAGATTGATTGATTGATTGATTGATTGATTTTAAAAATCATTTTCAGTAAAAAAACAACAACATTGTGGTGTGAAAAAGCACTACATCAACTAATATTAAACCTCTTCAGTTTTGTACGATACTGGTTATGTAGCATCTCACCAGCGAACAGCACTCAGGGCATAGCCTTCAGAATGTTCTGGAGTGATGTACAGTCCTGCTGCTTGAGTTTTGTACATGCTCAAATCATTTGTGCTACAGATTTTCTCTCTGACCTGTGTGTGAATCACGTTCATAAAGAAAATCATCTAATCAAAAAAGGCGTTCAATACAGAAACAACTGGACTTTATTTTAATAAATAATTTTTATTTTACAGAAGAGAGCTATAAGAATTATTACAAGAAAACATTACTGCCATCCATCAAATGTTTTGTTTTGCAAATTGAAGTTGCTGAAGTTTTATGATTTGGTTGACTATAATATTTTTTTATTGTTGTACAAAGCTCAGAATTTCACATTACCCTCAAATATCCAAACATTTTTTGTAAAAAGGACTAGTACTTACAATCTCAAGGGAACAGATATTTTTGTTATGCCACAATACAGAACTAGTTTAAAGAGTAGGTCTACTTTAGTACAGGGAATAGGACTGTGGAATGGTTTGGAAACTGATATTAAAATTGCAAAGTCAATATCTATATTCAAGAAAATGATTAAAACAAAATTTCTGAACAAATATTCATAAATTGGTTTATATCCAAATTACTATATATGGTATTGTGTGAGAAGTCATTTATTATCTTATGTTTTTTTAATATGTGATTGCTGTTTGAATTGATTGTTTGAATTAATTTTGTTTGAAGAAGGGGCAGATATAATAATATTTTTTTCTTCTTCTGCCTCCTTTCATTTCATGTATTGTTCTGTTTTTTAATGTGGTTTTGTATATAATTTTCTTGTGTGTTTTTTATTTTTATTTGAAATGAATAAATAAAAAATAAATAAATAAAGTCCAGTTGTTTCTGTATTGAACGCCTTTTTTGATTTTATCATGTCCTGAATGACTGAGAATCTTCACCAGTAAAATCATCTCATGTCTGTAAATCTTATGGTTGCTTTTATGCACCAGTGATCAGTTTGATTGTTTTTTGCGTCTTCAGATCTGGAGTATGAAGCAGGATTTGTGCGTGCACGACCTACAGGCGCACAGCAAAGAAATCTACACCATTAAATGGAGCCCCACTGGCCCAGGAACAAACAATCCCACTGCTAATCTCATGCTTGCGAGGTGTGTGTTTTAAATCATCAAATCTTGTAGCAGCAGTGCAGTTCTTCCACTATCCAAGAAGGCATAAGTACGCTCCAGCAAATTGCCTTAATCCAGATGTTTTTTTTTTATAGCGCATGCTACCTTCAGTTCTGCTGAGGTTTTATTCCACTCAGTCATTTTATTTGTTTCAAATCTGTGTACCGTCAGGTAGGTAAGAAAATAATCTATTCTAACTCTTTCATTTGATTTTTTTCTTCAGACTGCTTTTTTAACACCCTGCAGTCTGTGTTTCTGTACATTGTACCTTTGATTTATCTGAATGACACTTTTGCAGTTCTGTGAATGCATCAACTGCACTCAGCTATTTTTACATTTGACTAAGTTCACCAATGATAGGCAGATTCAGCACTCTATTCTTCTTTTTTATTTATTTTTTATTTTATTCTAACTGTACCGGTACTTTATTTTAATGTATTAATTTATTTTCAGATTTTCAGAGTTTTTCAGGGAACACTCCACAACATATTGCTAACTCTTGGTTGCATGACATATCTTTGGTTTGGGAGTAGGACTGAAGTGAGGAAGATCCAAAATTAGCTTTATAAAATATCCTTGTTGTGCTCAAAAATAAAATTAAAGGAATTCCAAGCTGTTGGAAAAGAAAACACAAACAAAGACCATGGGCATTTTTCATTTTTTTTCATTTATCCTTTATTTGTACAGGTAGTCTCATTGAGCCACAAAAACTCATTTTCAAGAGATACCTGTTAAGGGAGCAGATGGTTGGGGTTAAGGGCCTTGCTCAGGGGCCCAGATTGGTGCGAATGAGGGTGGAGGCAGGTGTGGTTGTTTAACCTTTTCCACCCACATTTTGATGTTGTCGGTACCGGGGCTTGAACCGGCGATCTTCCGATCACAGGCCCACCTTCTCACAGATCATATCCATCCAGCCATCATTTTCTGCTTATTCTAAAGTCACGTTGTGGGGGCAGCAGCTTGAGCAGGGAGGACCATTTCAGACTGAGGACCATGGCCTCAGATTTGGAGGTGTTGATTCTCATCCCAGCTACGTCACATTCGGCTGCGAACTGCTCCAGTGAGAGCTGAAGATCACGACACGATGATACCAACAGGACCATATCATCTGCAAAGAGCAGAGATGGAATCCTGAGGTCACCGAACTGGAAACCCTCTGCCCACTGGCTGCACCAAAAATTTCTGTCCATAAAAGTTATGAACAGAATCAATGACAACAGGCAACCCTGGCAGAGTCCAACTCCCACCTTGAAGGAATCCAACTTTCTGCTGGCAATGCGAGCCAAACTCACACTGTTTGTATAGGGACCGAACATCCATTAGCAACGGGCCCCCAGTTCCATACTCACGGAGCGCCCCCACAGTGTACCCCGAGGAACACGGTCAAATGCCTTCTCCAAGTCCACAAAACACATGTTGACTGGATGGACAAAATCCCATGACCCCTCATGGACCCTAGTGAGGGTAAAGAGCTGGTCCAGTGTTCCACGGCCAGGACAGAACCTGCATTGTTCCTCCTGAATCTGAGGTTCGACCAACAATCGGTCTCACTTCTCTAGTACCCCTGAATAGACCTTACCAGGTTTTACTAAGGAGAGTGATGCCCGTGTAATTAGAGCACACCCTCCGGTCCTCCTTTTTGAAGAGGGAAACCACCACCCCAGTCTGCCAATCCAGTGGCACTGCCCCCAATGTCCATGCAATGATGCAAAGGAGCGTCAACAACCCCACAACCTCCAGAGCCTTAATGAAATCTGGGCTAATTTCATCCATCCCTGGAGCCGTGTCACCGTGGAGCTTTTTAACTACCTCGGTGACCTCAGCCACGGTTATGGACAGACCAACCCCACAGTCCCCTGTCCAGGAAGTATTCCTTCCACCTCCCGACAACATCACTGGTTGAGGTCAGCTTCACCCCACCTTCACTGAACACAGTGTTAGTAAAGTGCTGCTTTCACCTCCTCAGCCGTCTGATGGTTTGCCAAAATCTCCTTGGAGCCAACTGAGAGTTGTTATCCAAGGTCTCACCAAACTCCTCCCACATCTGAGCTTTTGCCTCAGCAACAGCCAAGGCTGCAAACCGCTTGGCCCTCCGGTACCCCTCAGCTCCCTCCGCAATCCCACCAGACATCAAGGCCTGATAGGACTTATTCAGCCTAACAGTTTCCCTAACCCAGGGTGTCCACCAGAGTTCAAGGATGGCCACCACGATAAGCCCCGACAACCTTGTGGCCACAGCTCAAGGCAGTCACCTCAACAATTGAGGCACAGAACATGGCCCACTCGGACTCACTGTCCCCTGCCTCAGCTGGGATGCAGTTGAAGCTCTCCCAGAGGTTGTGAGTTGAAGATTTTTTGACAGTTCTTCTGCCCGGCGTTCCCAGAAAACCCTCACTACACGTTTTGGTTTACCAGGTCTGTCCGGCATCTCCTCCCGCCATTCGATCCATCTCACTATCAAGTGGTGAACAGTTGATATCTCCTCTCTATACCCAAGTGTCCAAAACAGATGGCTTCAAATCAGATGACACGACTGCAACGTCGATCATCGATCTACGACCTAGGGCATCCTGGTGCCAAGTGCACTTATGGACACCCTTATGTTCGAACATGGTGTTTATGATGGACAAACTATGACAAGCACAAAAGTCCAACAACAGAACACGACGGGTTCAGATTAGAGAGGACATTCCTTGCAATCACGCCCCTACAAGTCACGCTGTTATTATTCACATGGGCATAGAAGGTATACATATACATGGGCAGCATGGTGGCACAACTGGTAGAGCTGCTGCCTCTCAGCGAGAAGGTTGCCGGTTCAAATCCCGGTCCGGGGCCTTTCTGGGTGGAGTTTGCATGTTCTCCCCGTGCATGCGTGGGTTTCCTCCGGGTGCTCCGGTTTCCTCCCACAGACCAAAAAACATGCTTGTTAGGCTGATTGGTGACTCTAAATTGACCCTAGGTGTGAGTGTGAGAGTGGATGGTTGTTTGGTGTGAGTGAGACAGGTCCCTCTTGTAAATGAGTCCCCGTGACTCAACGAGGCTAGCCTGTATAAATAAAGGTTGAATGAATACGGTATATGGATTTGCTACCTTCACTGGTGTCACCACATTACACTGATATACAGGTGGTCCCCGAGTGACGACCCAGTTCTGTTCCTACGCCCGTTCGTAAGTCGAAAACCCACGTAAGTCGGAAAATACTTCCAAACGGCACCTCATACACGCACCTCATACGTCCAAACAGCACCTGATACGTACAGTACTGTATTTTTACCAAGCACTTAGCCTATCCTAACATATTACCCTACATAATTATCAAAAAACACATACATTCGGAGCCATAATGAAGGGGAAAAATAGTTAATTTCTTACTGGGAGCTGGTGAGCTCTGCAGCTTCCTGCAGCTTCACGCGGTCCACAGCGTTTACAGCAACGTCTGTTAGCATGTTAGCTCATTGCTCAGCTGTAGCCTCTCTGCCTCGTAAACCTCCGCTCCAAACAATAAGGTCTCCTGTATTTCCATGCGCGGTCCAGAGTTTTACAGTAAGGTCTGCCTGTCGAAACAATGAGGTCTCCTGCTCCTGTAAGTTTACACTGAGCGCGTCAAGCTCCCCCTCCCTCCGGAAACTGCTGGAAACTGCGTAAATGGGCTTCAAAATAATAATAATAATACTTTATTTATAAAGCCATTTAAAACAACCACAGCTTTAACAAAGTGCTGTACTCATAAAATCAAGAACATTTAAACACATAAAATAAGATTAAAAAAAAAAGTTTTAATGAGATGCGTGACGTAACCCCGAAACGTCGTAAGTCGAGGCCGTCATAAGTCGAGGACTACCTGTACTTTAAAATGAACCAGAAAAATATTTATATGATATTGATCATCTATTTATATTGGATCAATATATTGATCAGTATTTATGATTGATATTGACTTATATTTATATGGTCATTTATTGAAGTGTATACTGTACATCAATTAATGACATATGTGCATCAGAAATGTGTACAGGAACCCCTCGAGTTACGTCAGGGATAGGGACCTACGTGTGTGACTTAGGTCGATTTTGTCGTACCTCGCGGACCAAAAACACATGCCTATCGTAGGTCCGCGTTTCTGACATAGGTCGCGGTTATACCGCTAACGGAGCGCCGCACACATATTTAATGGCATGAGACTGAACAAGCAGACATACTAAGGCCATAAACACGCACAGAACTGCACAAAAAAATAAAAAATGTGTTAGCTGCTTTGTTAGCTGCTGTCGTTAGCATGTCGGGCGGCGTTGTGGCCGCCGATCGCGGGGCGATCCGCGGCTGCTCCTCCGGACCTGAGACGTCCACAGAGTTGACCGAGTGTTTCCAGCTCATTTATCCGTATGAGGCAACCCTGATCGGGCACACGGAGCCAGCTGACAGTAGCCTCCGGAGCTCCATTGACCGCAGTACAGTTGTAAAATGGCAACCGGAAGTGGCGAGCGGAAACCGGAAGTTGCGTAAATACGATTAATTTCTTATCAAAACGTAAAATTAATAATTATACTTTATTTATAAAGCCATTTAAAACAACCACAGCTGCAACAAAGTGCTATACACATGAAATTAATAACTTTTAAACACAAAAAAAAAAAAAAAAAAAAAAAAATTTTTTTTTTTAATCATATTTTTATTAAATATGATAAAATCGTAAGTCTGAGTTGCCGTAGGTCGCAGGTGTCGTACCTCGAGGGTTACCTGTATACTGTATTGTTAAACAGAGTTCTTGGAGACAAATTGGCTTAAAAATTAATTAGTTTGTCAGAACTCAACGTTTTATAAAACTGCCAATAGCTTGTCAATAATCAGCTGACATTTAGTCGTTTTATAAGATTAAAGCTGACCCTACTTGCATTCAGGTTTCAGAATGAGCTGTGATAACTTTGTTGTGTAGAACAGTTGTTTCAATGTTCGTGCTGCTTCTGCAGCGCATCGTTTGACTCCACGGTTCGTCTTTGGGATGTGGACCGAGGCATTTGTATCCACACTCTGACCAAACACCAGGAGCCAGTGTACAGTGTGGCTTTCAGTCCTGATGGGCGCCATCTGGCCAGCGGCTCCTTTGATAAATGTGTGCACATCTGGAACACACAGGTAGTAGGAGAAACTGCTGCACATCCATGGTAAAGTTCTGAACAGTCCTCACCTAATTATTGTTGTTCCTGTTTGTGCAGACGGGGGCTTTAGTTCACAGTTACAGAGGAACTGGGGGGATCTTTGAAGTGTGCTGGAACGCAGCAGGAGACAAAGTGGGAGCCAGCGCGTCAGATGGATCTGTAAGTTGTACAAGGAAAAGGAATATTCAGTTAGGTTCTGTGTGTGCGGTTCTATCTCTGATGTCTCCATTCTTCCAGGTGTGTGTGTTAGACCTGCGGAAATAGTGCTGCTGCTGGTTGAAAGCCATGGACCGACCATGAATGTGTACATAGCCAAATGTCTGTCCCCGCCTGCCCTGCCTACTGTTCACGCTGACGTCCCTGTCCACTGACGAACAGGAAGCAGGAAACAAGTACCCGACACAGCAGGTCCGGACACGGGGATGAACAAGATGGAGGCACTCCTCTCTATCTGTGCAGACTCTCAGAGAGACGCAGCCAAACAGACAAAAACAACTTACAGATCCATATATTTACTGAACTATGGAAGCTGTTCTAAACCATACTCCTCGTCAGCAAATGGAAATCTATGTTACTCATCAGCGCTCATCGTGCAGATATCTTGCGGTCTCCACCACAGAAAAGGAAGGCGCTTAAGGTTTTATTTGTTTGTTTTGTCAGTTCTTGTTCAAATGTTTTATATTTTTCATCTTTTCGCAAGAAGTGAGAGCTTGTCAGCTGGAGAAGTAAACCCAGACAAATAAATTCCAACATACACGCTCAGCAACACATCTGTGAAAATTTCTGTCTACAGCAGGATGTCAGGCTTTCCCTTCATGAATTGTTGTGGTGATTTCTGCCGGCAGAGATCACCCAGGAAACTAAGGGGCCAGACAATAAACTTAAGAAGACTTTTTTTTTTTTACTTCTACTTCTTTTTATCCTCCTTTAAAACAAGAATCAAACATCTTCATTTAGTATTCCTCTGGTACTACTACTGTAGACCTATATGATATAAAACCGAGCCTTTGTGTACTATTTTATCAGGAGTTTCTTACCTGCAGCTTTTCAGAGTTTTTGGCTGTAGCAGTCAACTGCTTGATTCAAGAAAAATGAAGAAGCTTTTCTTGGAAAAAATCTCTTGAGTGTTGGTTTCTGATTCTATACTGTCTTCAGCCAGAAAGATTTTTAGATTATTTAAAAAGGTCACAACATTCATACATTCAGTCCTTATTCACATTAATAGAATGTTCACATTGGATTAACATTGTTCAAACGGGACTATCTTTAAAGGGATTGTGACATGATTTTTTTACTATGCATAAAATTGCTCAAAATATATATATTTTATCATTTAAATATGTTTGTTTTTGCAAACAAAATGATAAATCACTTTAATTTTGCTTTAAAAGTGATTTTGAACTTCAAGCCGTGTTTAATCATGGGAAATCCGATTACACTCGAACGCACCATATGTGATGTCACACTGGGCAGAGGGCTGTGGTGTCTTTAATAGCGGACAATTTAAAACTGGACGAATTTAGCAATCTATGTGAAGATTTGAGCTATTTGTCTTCATTTTGGGAAGCAGAAAATAGTTTGGGTGATGGAACAAGAAACAACAGGATCTAATTTAGGTCTGATTCTGTATCAGACTTCCTTCATGTCGAGCTGCTCATACCTGCGCACTGTGACAAGCCCAGAGCTCTGCCCAGTGTGACATCACAGATGGTGCGTTCGTGTGTAATGGGATTTCCCATGATTAAACACGGCTTGAAGTTCAAAATCACTTTTAAAGCAAAATTAAAGTGATTTATCATTTTGTTTGCAAAAACAAACATATTTAAATGATAAAATATATATATTTTGAGCAATTTTATGAATAGTAAAAAAATCATGTCACAATCCCTTTAATGATTTTTGTCTAACAGTATTAACATGGACCAACATTGTTCATATTGACACTACCGGTACTCACGATTGAAAAATATTTTTCACATGGACCAACATAATTCACATGAATCAACATTATGCACATGGGTTGACATTATTCACATGGGACAAGATTAATCACATGGACTGACATTCACATGAATTTACATAATTCAGCATTATTCTTCATGGATCATCATAATTCACATGGACTAAGATTATTAACATTTAATTTCCCTCTGGGATGAATAAAGTGTTTTTGAATTGAATTGAATTAAATTATTCTTCATGGATCAACAAAATTCACATGGACCACTTGGATTGAAATAATTCACACGGAACAAAATTATTCACATGGACTGACATAATTTACATGGACTAACATGTATTCACATTGGTCAACATTCTTGTAGACCAAGATTATTCACATGACTGACATTCACATGGGCCAAGGTTATTCACATGGACTGATATTATTCACATGAATTTACATAATTCTGCATTTTTTTTTTCATGGATCAAGATAATTCACATGGACCAAAATTATTCACTTGGATTGAAATAAATCACATGGACAAAATTATTCACATAGACTGACATTATTCACATGGACCAACATTACTCTCTTGGAACAAGAATATTCACATAGACTGACATTATTCACATGGGTGGACAATATCCATATGGACTGACCTATTTTAGCCTTGAGCCGACATTAACTTCACACATTTGTACTGACTGCGGGCACATCATACCTGTCAATCAGACCTTTCTCAGTTCATTGTTGCCACCTATTTACCAGTTCTTGATGTCATTATAAATTAAAGTGTTTCTGTAAGGAAAGACAGCCCACTCCTGAAGTCGTGCTCCCTGCAGTCTTGGAGCTGGAACAAATCAATATTCATGGCTAATGTAGAAGTATTTTGGTACGAGACAGCTATTACTATTTATAAAGTTGATGCTAGCAGGTTTTTGCCAGATGTTAGGGAGCTTTAGGACATCACAGTTATGTAACACTGTGTGAACCTTGGACTAACGTGAGCGCAGTGTTGAGACAGTTATCCGATGTCCATAATTACATCCATGTTTGTCTTTTACAAATTCACATAAAGTTAGGTAAAACAGCTCATACTTTGTGAGCTCTATAAACAGAGAAATGACCTTTTTGGATGTTTAACCCAAACAGCAGTTTCTTAAGCAGATGTCCCTATGAGATATTTTTATAAGAGAAATTGTTGATTTATAAGTGTTTTCTATGACTTGGCCAGCGTGATTATTGAGTCAGAGAGTGCAAACTTCCTCCACAGAGAAATAACATTTGTTTTCATGCAGATAAAACACAAACCAATGCGACTGAGACCCTGGACGGCATCACATGAAAAGATTTACGTTTTATCTCCGCACTGTTAGCATTTTGGGGAATTAAAACATGGTTACGTGGAGCTGCGTCTTCAATGACTTTTCAACACACATTTTCTACTCTTTTAGAGTTAAAGCCTATGTTTTTGTAGCTGGTTTTTAGGACTGAAAACAAACTGGCAAGTGGTCGTTTCTATGATCTGTTTAGATTTTGTTTCCACATGCAGATTGTGAAGGTTGAGCTGTCATTCTGAAGGCACTTTTCTGGGGACGAATCTCCACAAAGTTCTGTTTTAAGTAAAAACTGTTTGCAGATGTAATTCTTTTTGTCTTCAATAAGAGGCAGAGAAGCAACTTGTTCAGAACCACACCCTAACACTTTATTTGAACATGACTGTAATTTGTCAGCGGAGGAAAGAAAATGAAAAACTTTTTCTTTCTTAAATGCTTTTATTTTTATGCTTTTCACTAAGGTTGGGAGTCCTGCAGATGTTTTGCAGTAGGAGCTGCTCTGAAGGCAGATCTAATTCTACTTGTTGCAGGAGGAAACTTAAACACGTGTTTAAATTAGCACTCTAAAAACTGTACACTTGCAAACCTCCTAGGTTTTGTTGAGTCTAAGACCCTGTCCACATGGGAAGCTTTTTGTTGTTGTTGTGAATACTAAACATTTTTATGTTTCAGCCTTTCGTCCACACAGAAACTGTGTTGTAGGAGCCTCTAAACATCATTTTTCTGACTATGGGTCACAGAGTGAGGAGGTCTAGAAAGACTACTCTTGCATTTTCGGCTGGACTGCCAAAACACAACTTTTTGAAAACTCTGATGACATAGACACACCTCTTAACTAACCTTTGACCCCAAACACAGCTTGTGATGGCTGATGAAACTATAGTGTTGTTTGAAATTGAGTAGAGCAAAACTCCCTTATTACTATGTTTAAAAAAAAATCACTTTAGTGATCTGTCAAAATTACAAAAACAAAAACCACATCTCGTTTGTTTAAATAATGTGGAAAACAGAAATACATCACAAAGACTGATGTGTGCATAAACAAGCTTGATTTGATTTGAACATAGTGAGGAAATCTCTTCCCTCCAGGCATCCCACGTTGGAGACTGGGCCTGAAAAGCGTCCGTTATGTCCACATTTTTGAACCAGCATAACTCCCAGTCTACACTGTGTTGGATTTTTCAGATTTTCTTGGATGTTACAACTTGTAGGCTTTCTGAGCACGCTCCACGCCTTGTTTCCTGTTTCTGGCATAGTTTTGGGTCATCTGTTTCTGTGTGGATGAAAACATTGGTAAAAACGTTGCAGTGTTTACGAGGATAATTTTAGAAAATATTGTTTCGAGGGACAAAAAAAGCATTCCCTTTTGGATAAGGTCTTAAACAACAGAGTAAAATATTTCTGTTCAATTTGAGCTAATCTTGCTCCACATGACTGTATCAGCACTATGAATCCTACCTGGCACAATAGTTCAGTGTTTGGAAAATTAAACAAATTAATCTTCCAGGGTGAAAATATTTAAAGTCAGACTGATGTCTGAGTCTACAAGCACTTCCCTCTCCGACAAACATTTGTGGGAATGCTAATTAACTCATTTTTTATGTACGTGAATCAATTTGACATCTCCTTTTCTGGACTTTATGAGATTTGACACATTCCTGTTTGAACTCCTGTGTGCTGTTGGTTGATTTGGCTGTACTTCAAGTTTGTACAGCTGTCTTTGACAAACTAATCTCTTGGACATGTTGATGCTCTGGTCTGGGTGAAGACCAGGGACTGGATCTGCCTGTCAGCCCAGCAGAACCCTGCTCTGGACTCTGCAGGTCATCAGCTGATTTATTTTAGATTGCATTTCATCCATCTGTCATCATTTAAGTCAGATCAGTGAAACCTAAGTCCAGAATAAAATATATTTTAATTAAAAAAAGGTGGCGAGTTTGAATTTTTCTGTCGGCTGGAAAAATAAGGTAGAAGTGTGCGACAATCTTATTTATGTTTTAGTTTATCTCAGAGCTCATAATTGATGTTCAACAGGTTCATGAATAAAATAAAACGTAGATTCAAAGAGCTGAAAACTTGGTCTTTTTTTAATTCCAAATTTTCATCTATTTTAGGAGCTTAGACTTGAACTATAATAGCATCAATCCAAAGCAAACAAACCAGCAGATCATTTTTTAGATTGAGATCACTTTAAGCATCCATGACAGTGGCTCGGTGGTCAGTGCGGTCCTGTAATCCTGATGCCGCAGGTTCAAGCCCAGGTTGAGTCAGAAACTGGGTCCGGTGTAAAACATTTGCCATATCTTTCTTTGACCCTGCGAAAGGGAGCAGCTGAAAAAATAAAATCTTCGCATTCCTTAAAGGAATGCATGTCACCCGCTGCATTTAATGTGGGCGCTGGTAGCTGCGGAATAAAGTGTGACCAAAACCAGAGACGGGATTCCCTTGTTAATAATGGTTCTGAAGTCAGCACATAATGTAATACAAAAAGTTTTGTTTCAAGCAAATACTGTATTGATTTGATATCACCACCGAGTGACCGTTGTTCGTTTTTTTTTTTAGAAGTTATTTATGTAGTAATTTTTTT